>JARBEQ010285660.1:0-12255 GCA_030265355.1 Tritonia tetraquetra
GATCAATGGCGAAAGTTTGTGTATCATGCATAAACCTTACACCGAAAGGTACTAAAAGATTATTGATAAAGAAAGAAAGAAGAAGATGATGATAATAATAAAAATGATAGTAGTAATAATAATGATAACAATAATAATATGATGATGATAATATAGAAAATAAATTTGAAATACTTCTAAATGCACCAGAGTCTGCACTCTTAAACACATGTTTGTTGCAGTTAGAATAGTTTGACTCGCTTCAAGTCCTAGTTAACCTTTTCCCTGTCTGGGTCGGGTTTAACAACACCAGAGTTAATTATCTTCCCCAGAGCGACAATGACATACAGTTATGATAATATTAGTATACCCTCTTCCTATCAATTCCTAAATAATACCTTACGTCACAGCATACAGAATTTTCCCATTTCGGTACTGGTTCATTTCACACGCCTCGATCTCAGCACGGGTAATACATTTGTGTTCTATACCTAAAATCTAGCTGACGTCATAATTACTACAATAGGATTATTCAAAAGAGAATTTGTTTCTTTGAAAAATCAAGCCCCATGCTCCCTGTTCTGCCACACATTGTGCAAAACATAGAGCTGGAAAAGCTATGGATCCAATGATTTCAGACAAGCAGGTGATGAGCCCACTGTTTCCATCATCCCGGCACCATAAGCAATACACTGAACAGTATTAGTCATGAAATGAGGCCTTTGTGGTCACCTCCTCGGCCATAGTAAAAACTGAGAGAATTTACCTCTGTGGGCTATTCAAAAAGAGATACATTTTCAATATCAATTTATATCAGATTGTTGTTTTTCCAAAAATCAATTTGACGCATAGACAGCGTAAAAGGACAATCAAATCATTCCTGTTTTCATCAAACTCTCTAGGTCTTGATGAATAGAACATCATTTATAACCATTTATGCGTATGAATATCATTTTCCTTACTTATTGATAATGTAAACAAAAGTGTGTCTGTGTTAAACATTTTCAAGTTGAAATTTGTTAAAATATTGATTGATTATGATCATTGTTGTTTTCACTTTTGTTATCAAGGACAGTCTGTGTGTTTGGGAGGGGGTACTGGTATATCAAAACGATTTCCGCAGTAGATATATTTTATTGACTTTGCCGCATTGGTCCGTCTTCGATGCGACCTCGTGCATAAAGACAGATTACGTGCAGAAATTTAATAATATTAATGTTTTGGTTTCTTCCCCAGATCGGAAATGGATGACGGGGTTCCGGTGCCAGGGATCGGAGAACAGATTGATGGACTGTGTGAGCAGCAGGCGTAGGCGCGGTGATAACTGTTCGGGCCTCAGGCGTTCAGCAGGCGCTATGTGCTCGCGGAATACCAGGGCCATACAAGCTATTTGGAAGTTGTTCTTTAACCGAGCAAGTCGAGCGAGAATCTCACCACCGAGAACGACAACAAAACGCACAACTACCACAACCACCACTACCACGACAACAACACCAACAACAACGACTACAACGACGACGCCACTTCCAACCACCGAAAAACACTTCATGTCTGATTTGGAAGAAGAAATTGCCGCTTGGGCTGCCAGTAACCCTCTCAATGAATCGGAGCCTGAACAAGATTCCCTGTCAAAACTAGAGCGCCCCAAAAGCGACGCCCCTGCGTCCCCGGAGAATGGCGGTGACTACGTCATATCCCCGTCATCACATTCCAATGGGTCAAACGCCACCTCAACGCCCGGCGTGGAGACCCGAGACATCCTGATCACCAAGTACACGGGCAAAATCGCAGGGGAACGAATCCCGGTACTGGCTGATGGTCCCCCCAACGAAGTAAGGATGTCCATTTGTTTGTCTTTTTATTTTTTTGTTTTGAAATTTTCCCTTTAACGCTTTAGATTACAGATCACAAAGTTGCTTGTAGAGTGACGTTATATCGTTCCTGTCCAATGGGTGAGGCAGTATGTGTGTGCATTTTTTTTGGTGTGTTTTTGTTTGTTTGTGTGTTTTGTTTTGTTTTGTTTATTGTTTTTTTGCTGTTTTTTAGGGGGGGGGGGGGCGACAGTGAGCCGTAAATATCCTGGAACAGATGACCAGCCCACCTGGTAGCTTCACATTATTTAGAACTGACTTGACTGACTGACGTAGGGTTTGTCGCCAACGATGTCAACAGACTTCGTGGCCTTGGCTTTCCTCTTTATCTCCTGTTGGTGGCGATGTCTCTCAGATCCTCCAGGTCTTTCTTGGACATCAGCCTTATCTAATCGTCCAATCGTTTGAGGTCGTTGTCGAGCGTGACGGGGGGAGTGGTGATAGGTCTTTCTCTTTATTTGTCGTTTGAGGGTTCGGCTTAAAAGCTCACCACCTTGTTAGCTCATATTTCGTGCTCTCTTCGTAAAGTATGTCCGAAAGCCTCCATCTATTTTGTTTTTCTAGAATGTGAAGTGATATGGGCATTTGGTTACATTTTTCTCCAGGGCTCTATTTGTTAATTATAATTAGAAAGACTCATCCCTGCAGAAAACAATTACGCAGATGGTATAGATTTCGTAGGCCTTGGACATGGCGACGTTAACCAAATACAACAAGCCCTGACAGTTCCCGATCTAATTGTCAATGTTGACAAACCGGAGCAACTCACACTGACCTTAGGAAAAGAAAACTGGAAATCTACCAAAAAGGCTGAAGGACTTTAGATCTCATCGGTGACCGCGAAGACATTGGACACAGAAATCAACAGTCCAGATATGTCTAAACAAAATGAACAATATTTTGATATTTTTTGATAAAAACAGACAAAATTAAACTTAAGATAAGGCTAAAAATATATAAATTCCTCGTCAAATCCATCCTCCGTTATAACTGTGGCGCATGGGCTCTAACGAAAACGGAGGAAATCAACCCAGAAATGTGCTAGGGATCAAACACCCCACAAAGATTATATGAGACTTGAGTTTGGGTATTCCAGTGTTGCCACCGGAGTTAAAGACCACAACCCAATCCACACACCCCCTTGCATGGTAGGGAGGCTTTCCATGACAGTCATCTTGCCATGCATTTGCCCCTTAGGAAAACAACCATTTTCCACGAATGAGTGACTAACGAGCACATGGCCAGCCTTCAGTGATCATTAAGTGTGGTGCGATGGTCATATTCAGGGAACATTTCTATGTGGCTATCGGGTAATGAATCATGGAGTTCTTCACGATAAATGCTTCGGGTCGATTCTCATCGGTCTCGCTATAGATTGGCTTAATGGGATGGAAAAATCAGGCTAACGTTTTTATATTTTCGTTCAGAAGATCCTTAAACATTTGGCTTTCCTTTCTATATATTGCCAATCATGTTCATGGAGCCTTTTTTCGTGGTTTCTATCAATATAGTATATCAGCTGGGACACCCGACGTTACCCAGAGCAGCTGTGATTTAATGATGTAGTCAGTCTTTAACCAATTAAGTTAACCGGTGTTTTGTAATACCATTGCTAAATATAATCAATATGATTATCCAAATGCACACAGACGCCTATTTTCCAAGAGGTCCGCCTGAGGTGAAGCATTGTCCAAGCAACTCTGTAGCTATATGGGCCACATTGCCCAAATAACTTCTTCCTTAAAATGTTTTCCGTTGTCATCATTATCGTTTGTGTTCATATTATTCTATTATGATATCATTGTAACATCTTTTTTTTCACCACCCGTGCAGGATATAGATCTTCGAATCTTAGGAGGCCGTTACAAGTTCGAGGGCCGTTTGGAGGTCCGGTTCCCAGGAGGTCCATGGGGTGTGATATGTAGTGACCATTGGACACTACGGGAAGTCATAGTGGCCTGCCGACAGATCGGGGGATTGGGAAAAGGAAAACAGCTATTAAAGGTAAACCTACACTACTGACATGGGTGTATGGAGTGTGCTATGTAAGCGGCCAGTGGGCACTACGGGAGGTCAATGTAACGTGCGGAAAAAAATGGAGGTATTGGACAAAGAAAACGAATACATAACAACAACATGCTTAAATATATATGTGTTGAACGTAGCCAGGACTCATCTGTGAAGAAGTGCTATCGCATTTGCCTATGGATCTGAGGAAGGTGCACTATCCGAATCCCGGCCGGGGAAAGAATTTAAGAACCATAAACATGATTTCCCCGCCTATGCAATGATCTATAATGATCGTGGTCCATCAATCCTGTTGAGTTCTCACAACAATGCGTGTCTAAAGAAACATCTGGACGAAGTGATTGAGATCTGAGGATTTCAGACAAGCAGGTGATCATCCCAATGTGTCCACAATTCTTTATTAGAACAATAACAGCATTTTATCATAGTTAGGATATAAGGGGGGGGGGGGGGGCAGTATAACGAGGTTTTACTGTACTATAACATCTTTTTGACAATATTATTCTATTCTACCCAACAGTATAGCTATTTCGGAGGTTCTGACATGCCCAAATCCATTCACCGTGTACAGTGTGTTGGCAGGGAGAAATCCTTGTCCGAATGTAACATCACCAAGACTGAAGATGGACACAAGTGTTCAAAGTATACGGCTGTCGCAGGACTCGTCTGCTCCGATAGTAAGTTGTTTCATGTTGGTGTATTGTCAAATAGGTATGTAGAAATATTTTTTTTTTCAGGAGAGTGAAGAAAAACGGGATTTATGATTATAAAATCTTCGCCAAGATGTCATTGCTTGTGATTATGAAGCGGAATGCTAAACAAAAAAAATATGTAAAAAAAAAAATAATAATAAAAAATTACGAGACCACAGGGAGGAAGAAAACATGTGTGAGATAGAGAGGAAGAAAAAAAGCTCTTGAAAAAAACCAAAAAAAAAACCTTCGACTCTGATGGGACTCGAACCCACAATCTTCGGCTCCGGAGGCCGACGCCTTATCCATTAGGCCACAGAGTCTTCAAATGTAGGTCAACACTTTTACGGTATATATAGCCGAACCCTTCATTTTATACTAAAAAAAGTGATGGATAAGTCGGTTTAGACAGCTGTAGGAAAGAATGATTTGTTGAACATTTGTGAAAACTGATCATACTTTTTTCATCCACCCCTCCCCCCCCCTTCGTTGTTATCATATCCTCGAGCGTTATATTATTATAAAGTCTATTATAAATAGGTCTAGAAACAGTCAGCGTTGCCTCCGCCAAGGCCGGAGAGACTGGCCAAGGCGTTCTCGACAAGTGGCCTTGAACTTGAATCCACTCGAGCGATGTTGTGGGCCATTGTTTTTATATTCCTATGCTATCTGATGATAGTCCAAATAATAACAAGAAGAAAATGGAGGAAGAAACCAGCCTTGTCTTGCTTTTTGGTGGGGACATGTCTTGCGGACTGACTGACACCGAAGACAAAACAGGGGAAAACAACAATATTAAACAAGAAGGGACATAACTCTAACAATTATAACATGAATAAAGCTTACATAGTTATCCCATTGATTCTAATAAAATAATAGGCTTTTCACCACCGTCTATAATTATTATAACTAGAAATTGGCGTTGAAGAGACCGTGGACGGTATTCAACTATTTGTGGTGGTGGAGGAGGTGGTGTTGGTGGTGTCATTTCAAATATAACTTTGCAATTTTGACAACAGAATCTCTTCTTCTAAATCTAATAGTTTTTTTATTAAATGTGTGAAGACATAAATGCGCACTGATAGAACTCCTAGGGTGCAACATCCACGGTCAACCATTGACTGAAGGAGGCCTACTATTTATTTACTTTTATTTTTATTATCATTACATTACACAGCAGGCCGATCACCTGCTTGTCTGAAATTCTTTAAACCATAGAATTTCCAGCGCTGTGTTCAGTGGTGTTTGGTGGTCGGATGCCTGCATGTATGACAGGTATCTCGTGTGTCTTCCGTGACTGAACATAGGGCTAGCCTCAACACTACTCTGCGGTATAATGGGCTCCGATCAAACAAACAATCATTATAATTGTCTCTTGTTATTTGCAACTCGGTTAATCAAAATTCCCGCTTAATCTCAACTTTTCCAAAGAAACAGAATTATTTCTAGGCTACATAAAAGTCACTGGTCAATTGCAACTCACTTCGGATAATTGCAAAATCGGTAACACCTTGCCTCAGATTTTCAGTTGGCTTTTTTTTTATTGCACACTTTGCTAAACGATTATTGTATGTCTTAGTTGTCATTATCTAATATAAAGAAACTAGTCCTATCGGAGACAGACGATAAATTTGGAGGTCCCGTGTGCACGTTACAAAACACTTGGCAGATGGAAATCGAAAAGAGTAGGCCGAAAGGCAGCTGTCTGGTCAAAACTAATTCCTACCATAAAAAAAGTAACAGTGGGCTGATCACCTGCTTGGCCTAATATTTTGATCCAGAGTAAATCCGCCGCATAGAACGGGCCCTACACTGTAATAGTAACAGGGAACTGGATAAGAAAGAAAGAAAGAAAGTATAATTGCAACAATTTTGTCGCTCACGTTGTGTTGCGATTAACGGAGTCGACTTTATTATTATTATTATTATTATTATTATAATTATTATTATTATTATTATTATTATTATTATTATTATCATTATTATTATCATTATTGTAATTGTTGTTGTTATTAGGTATTAAATTCATAATAACCATCATCACTGACATTATCATCATCTTTATTGACCATATTCCTATTTCAATCAAGGGCCAAGGGGGTTTCTACATTACCCAGACAGAGAGGATAATGTAATGATGATGATGATGATGATGATGATGATGATGATGATGATGTTGGAAAGGATAAGGAACTCATCATATTATACCATAATAACACCACAAACTTTATATCATTTCAGATCTCCCAGACTTGGTCCCCAACATAAGGGCTTTACAGCTGTCTGCAAGACTTCAGGACCAGCCCTTGTTCTACCTACGGTGTTCTATGGAAGAAAACTGTCTGGCACAGTCTGCTTATGTCATCAGAAACACAAGTTTGGGTACAGAGAGTTTTACTCATAAATAGTCTGTGTACATAGAGTTTTACTCAAATATAGTTTGGGTACAACAAATTTTACTCATAGATAGTTTGGGCACATAGGGTTTTACTCATAAACAGTTTGGGCACATAGGGTTTTACTCATAAATAGTTTGGGCACATAGGGTTTTATTCACAGATGGTTTGGGCACATAGGGTTTTACTCATATATAGTTTGGGCACATAGGGTTTTACTCATAGATAGTTTGGGCACATAGGGTTTTACTCATAAATAGTTTGGGCACATAGTGTTTTAGGTTTACTCACAGATGGTTTGGGCACATAGGGTTTTACTCATATATAGTTTGGGCACATAGGGTTTTACTCAAAGATAGTTTGGGCACATAGGATTTTACTCATATATAGTTTGGGCACATAGGGTTTTACTCATAGATAGTATGGGTAGAGAGAATTTTACTCATTTTTTCTTCATTTGTTTCATTAGAAATATGATTCTTGGTAGATTTCATCTGTAATTTGATTCTCTGCATTTACAATTTTAATCATAGGCCTATAATCTTGTGTTATATTTATTTATTGTGAGGCAAACGCACTTTCTTGTTGGGATTCAGTTCCCCTTCAAAATGAACATGTTGTGTTTTAGAATATTCGCTGGACTCTCATTCACAGTGGGCTGATCACTTGCTTGCCTTATTTACCTGATCCCCCCAAACAAATTTTCCAGCTTTGTGTTCAGAAGTGCTGGGCATGGAGCTGGGCGCAACACTGCTTAGCGGTGAAATGCGCTATGGATAACAAAACATACAAACACTGGACTCTATGTTCAAACCATAATGACGTGAATGAAAACTTTTTTGATGTTTGACATTCCAAAATCCTGGAATGTTAGGGTTGAATTCCAATGTTTTGGAAGGACAGTAGTAGCAGTCTGTTTAGTTTATTGTTGATATAAGATGTTCAAATATTTATTGGTATAAAAACACCACCACCTCCGCCATCACCATCAATAGTTGAATACAGTCCATGGTCTCTTCAATGCTAATTATTATTCTGTATGTAGAACAGACATTTCCCGCCCAATGTGTCAAATTCTCCCAGTTCTTATATAGCCGGGGGGTGACCACAAGGGCTACATTAATTTGTTTATTGGCCTTGCTTATGATTAATACTGCTGAGTGTATTGCTCATGGTGTCAATAAAGAGTTATGGACACAGTGGGCTGATCATCTACTTGTCTGAAATTCATTGATCCACAGTTATTTCCAACCCTGCTTCAAATATGCTTGGTTGAAAATGGAGTAGGCCCCAAATAAACAAAGTGACAAATCCTCCCAATTCTTACATATCTGAGGAATGACCACAAGGACTCAATAATTTGTTTATTGGCCTTGCTTATGATAAATACCTTGCACCAAATGGTAATAAAGGTTATTGATGAATAAAGAAGCTTATGAGTAATATGGCTCATGATGTCAATAAAGAGTTATGGACAGAGTGGGATGATCACCTGCCTGTCGGAAATAAAAAAGGTAAGCAACACAAGTATACCAGAATTTTACTATAGATAACTTTTGTTCTCCATAAATGACTAAATCTACAGGTACTAATTTATGAATGAATTGTCTGCTGCAGATTTAATTTTGATTTTCATCTTTCTTCAGTGTGGCGTAATAACATTAGACGACTGTTTCGATTTTCCACTGTGGTTCACAACAAAGGCATCTCAGATTTCCGACCATCTCGTGCCAAGGATCAGTGGGAATGGCATGCATGTCACATGTAAGTCTCTGTCTTTCTTTCTTCATAATTTCCTGGTGTAACCTTCAGTATCACATGTAAGTCTCAGTCTTAGAATAGAGGCAATGAATTCCAGAATATTCTTATTATTGTTATACATTTCGTTGTTACCATTATTTAAATGTAGGGATATGTGACCAGATGCACAGTTAAAAAAACTCCTGCATGTTCAAAACAATGCTGCTAGGTTGGTGCTGGGAAGATCTTACGGTGACAGCTCTGCCGAGATGTTGACGCAGTTTCATTGGTTACCCATTAAGGCCAGAATAGGGTATAAGATTGTACTCTCCTGCTTTAAATCTTTAATTGACTCTTCAGCGCTGGCCTATATTCAGGATCTCATTGCCCCTTATACCCCACAAAGAGCCCTTAGATCCAGTAATTCGTATATCCTTGCTGTTCCCAGGACAAAATTAAAATCATTTGGAGATAGAGCTTTTTCTAAATTTGGCCCTATAACTTGGAATTCCCTTCCTGACCCTATAAAATCATGTCTAACTATCGACTCTTTTAAAAAATGCCTGAAAACCTTTCTATTTGATAAATATATGTTGTCATTAGTGGTAAATATAGCATAAGAACACTTGTCTAGTATGTTAGTATTAATTACAATGTGCTTTAGAGGTGGCCAGTGTAGTGTTTTAGTTGAGTGTAAAAATGTATTGCTAACTTTAATTAGATGTTGCTTGATTTTTTGTTATGGTATTTTTTAGAAACTGTAAAGCGCTTTAGGGTTTCGACGGAAGGCGCTATACAAATATTCTTTATTATTATTATTATTATTATTCTGGCAGCACGCCATAGAGCTAGGTCTATGCAATCATCTCTTTTTTGATTTGGCATTTCTAGATTTCACACATGATAATTTCTTGAAAGCAACTTACATGCCAGTTATCTTAAGGGCTTTAATTATATACTGTAATGAAGTTATGATTGGATAAACAGATAGGTATATTATCTCCCTTTTCTCTCTGTTTTAAAGCTTTATATTTTCAAAAGAAAACACTTTTCTGAAATATGCTAATATGTAATGTTAGTGTTAGATATTTACTTAAAGTTAAAGAATCAATGGCAAAGGAGGAAAAGGGTGATTACAATAATGATGTAATATGATGATGATGATGATGATGATAAAGTAAAATAAAGCATAGCACTTAATAGTGCATATCCACGAAGTTCATCATGCTCTATGCGCATTACAGTGTATAGTTTACCCCTGGCAGGCCATAACAGTCATGTAACCTTTTCAACTCCATGAGGAGTATACAGTGCGAATTGCCTGTTAAGCGCTTCAGCACTAGCTTTCGTGACAAGATCATTCGCTGCCCTCAGCCGGGTACTCATTTACACCTGAGTCGAGGGAGGTAAGCAGAGTTAAGTGCCTTACCTAAGGGCACAGCACCCGAGTGGTCACCTGTACCCATCCAGACACTGATCACTATCAATATCAATGTAGCTTGACCACACTGACCAGTTCAGCGTGCTAACTGTTTGACCACTGGCGCAAGATGATGATGATGATGATGATGATGATGATGATGATGATGATGATGATGATGATGCATGCATCCATCCATCTACATGTAATGATTGTTACTTTGACCCAGGCATTACCACAGCATGGAAGTGTTTGCCCATTATGACATCATGGATGCCAATGGTAACCGTTTAGCTGAGGGAAGTAAGGCCAGTTTTTGTCTAGAGGACACCATTTGTGACAAAGGAACAAAACCAAAATATAATTGTCGAGGAATGTCAGATCAGGGTTAGTCAAATCCTTTCCATATATTTAGAATAAATCAATAACCTTGGGATGATAGTCATAATCAATCATTTATCTTTGTGATATTAATTCTTATCTCAATGTTTTGTCACATAGTTAAGATTATCAGAGCTCTGTATATACTTTGAGAACTGTATATTAATTTGTGTGTGTATATTATGTCAAAGATTAATTTTCCTGTAAAGTAGAGGTGTTCTGCCATTCAATCAAGCAGTTAAATCCCACCAGAGGCCCTGAGATTGGAAGGGTGTTTTTCCATGCACATTGATTCCTGTACCATGTGACACTTGGTCTTTGTGAGTGACGGACAAGCAATCAAGTATTTTCATACAAACTGAAAAGTAGATTAAATGTCATGTCTGCAACATGAGACAATTTAAAGAACATTGACAGCAACTTACAAGATGTATAAAATGGATTGTTTGTGGTTGCTGCTCTGACAGAGATATTTTTTAATGGTTCTGTTCATCATATCAAAGGACCAATCTAATAAACACGTCGACTGAGATAAACTATGTATGCATTATCTTCTACCAATAATTCAAACTAAATATGTTAAATGTTGTGAACTGTAATGAGTAATTCTGTTCAGTGAAATAAATGACCTTGATTCAAAGCCATGTCACACTGTTCCCTCTCCAGGATTGTCGGTGAATTGCTCGGATAATTACATGTACGACATTGATTGCCAGTGGATTGATATTACAGACATCGAACCCGGTGATTATACTTTTCTGGTAAGAATTATCTTTTATTCCTTGAAATCATTGAGATAATATTATAAGAATAAGAATATAAATGAAATTCCACTTTTCTTCTTCTATGGCTATTTTTCTGGCACTTCCACATTTTCCATCATTTCTTGATACTACTAACATCAATAATAATGATTATAATACATAACATTTATAGTGCATTACCATGACTAGAACATGCTCAATGTGTTTTATGATTTACAAAATCATTATACAAATAAAAGATAGCATACATAGAAGGCAAATCATTATACAAATCAAAGAAAACATACATCAAAGGCAAATCATTATAATAATAATACATAATGATACATAGTTTCTGTGATCGAGAAGAAGAAGATACATAGCATTTCTATAGCGCATGATTCATGACTAGGTCATGCTCTATGCACTGTACATTAACATCATTAGGAGACATACTTCAATATGAAACATGTTTGCACATACGCACACACACACACAGACACACACAAACACACACACACACACACACACAAACAAAACAAAAAAATATATATATAACAAAACAAACCAATAATATTCTAAATACAAGACCTAGGAAAAATATGTGTCCAGAAATATGTGATGTTTAAGTTTAGATTTAAAATGTGCTATACTGGATGCCTCTCTTATTTCTTTAGGAATTGAGTTCCAGATTTTAGGTCCAACATTAGAGAAAGACCTTTCACCATATGCTTTATATCTTTTGTTATTTGTTACAAGTTTAGTTTCGTCCGATGTTGATCTTAGCAAATGAAAGATAACATACATCAAAGCAAATCGTTATACAAATAAAAGATAACATACATCAAAGTCAAATCATTATACAAATAAAAGATAACATACATAGAAGGCAAATCATTATACAAATAAAAGATAACATACATAGAAGGCAAATCGTTATACAAATAAAAGATAACATACATCAAAGTCAAATCATTATACAAATAAAAGATAACATACATAGAA
>JARBEQ010285771.1:0-17901 GCA_030265355.1 Tritonia tetraquetra
TCGGCTTCTAAGTGAGTTATGTGAGTGCAAGGAGATAATAACTGTCATCGGGGGATTTTATATTTTATATCCTTACTACTTGCAGGGCTGCCACTCTTCCATGGATCCACGGATTTTCCGTGGATTCCACGGACATCGCCCGTGGTTACCATGGGAAATCTGCCGTGGCACGGAAGGGTGAAGACTGCAATTGTTGTAAATCTTCTAGTTCTTGCATATTTTGCACTTAAAAAATGTCCACCTTTTGGCAAAGCCTCATATATCTTGTTTGCCTAGCCGAGCCTGACTTTGGTGTTATTACAGACATTAGCTGAACCTGTAGTATGAAATCTCGTCGGGTGACGAAGACAACCTAGAGGGTTTTAACTAGCTAGGTTTCTAGATTAGTCATCCTCATATTTTTGTTGGTGTTGGTGCTCATCTGGCTTTCAAGTCAGACAATAATGTTTGTTTGATCAAGCCCCATTAATACCGCAGAGCAGTGTTCAGCCATGAAAGGCACACAAGTTACCTGCCATAAATGCAGGCACCCCAACCACAAACACGACCCAACACAGAGCTGGGAACTCTTTGGATCAGAGCAGCAGGTGATCAGCCCACTGTGTCACAACTCTTTATTTGCACCATGAGCAATACACTGATCAGTATTAATCACAAAGACGGGCCAATAAACAAACTACTGTAGTCCTTGTGCGTACGCCCGTAGCTATTTATAAAAATTGGTAGGTTCTACCACTCTGGGCAGAGACAATGATTCTGCAGTAAATAATTCTCATTTACTGAAATATGATGTTTCGTACCACAGGAAATAATAACTCAATGATAATTTTCACTTTGTAGATTTCTGTATTTGCCTTCCATAGTATGATTGTGACTGTGGTCGAAGTTGGCAAAGGCAGACACAAGCGGAATTTTTTACCTCCGGTCGAAGTTGGCAGATAAAGTGTTTAAAAAGATAAAAACGTTTGTCTAGTCCCTTTGAGTTTTAATCTTTAGCAGATTACATTGCACATTGATTGTAAAAAAATTATTTGAAACTTTGGTGGGATTCAAACGTGAGTAGCAGAACACATTTAATTCACTCTGCCACTGCAATGCCCTTTTGTCTTTCATTATTTTACTGACCTTCATTTGGTGCAGAAGGAATGGCTAGAGTAAAAAGTTAATTTGATATTGCTTTAAACCGATGTGGATTTTTTTCTCTCTCAAGCAATTTGTTCTAAAACTTTTTTTTTACCTTTTTGAATCAAAGGTCAAGAGTATCACAGAGTTAAGGGACTTTCTACAGCAAAACAGAAAAGATTATGTGAATTCTGGAAGGTAAGAAGAGTCTCATTCTTTACTTTGGCTTTTCTTCCTCTCATTGTAATGGCAAATGTGGCGGCAGCTTCACCTGATTTTTTAAGTTAGTTCAGGGGAAGTCGTTTGACAACAGTAATTTTGTTCACCTTTTCTCATTGATCAATGATACTGTTCAGTGTTATATTTTGTTCATAGTGGCAATAAACATTTAGGGACATGCTGAACTGATCATCTGACTTATGTCTGAAATCCTAATTGTTATATTTATAATTTTTTTTTGTTCGGCCTTGTGTTGTGGTCATTGTGTCTGCATCCAAGTGTGTGTAGGTGTTTTGGAAGGCGAAACAGACCGACCCCAACACTGATCAAACAATTATCGCTATTTATTAGCATTTTAAAAATAGATTTTGAGTTGTTTCCGTGTTTACATTGTTTTGTAAAACTATGATTAGATTTTCTCCTTTATTGTGTGGGTTCTATATATCTAATTTTCAGTTTGCTTTCAAATTATGGAGTGGGAATGTCAGAATCTGAAAGAGATCAAATTGATGGAGATGCCCAACAGATCATCAAGTCTTGCAAAGAAACTATTACACTTCTGCGTAAAGAAATGAATGGACAGCATGTCTATCCTCATGTACAAGAACATCGTGACGCCGTTATGACATTGATTCAGTCTTACTTGAAAGGTAAAACTAATTATCTCTCTGACAACTGAATGCTTTCACAATTTTTGTTTGTTTTTTTACCATTGCATAATTCACTTTGACAATTATACTTGAAAGTCACATTCTTGTCATTTAGAACTAGACATCTAGTTTCCCATTTTACTATGAAATGTCATTTCATTGTCCATTATTTATTTTTTTACATCTAATGCTGAGTTCCACTGTTTTTTGTCAATTGTTCATGTTGCTAACACCCAGGACACATTGAAAATGACTTTCTAGTTTATAGGATGATTTTCTGATTTAGGGAAAGCTAGGATGATTTTTGCTTGAAATCATGTTGATAAGAATAGATTGAAATTGACGAATCAGGTTTTTTAAAAGTGAATGTGACACTTTGTGGCCTAATCGTGTTTGGGTGTGACAGATAATAAGGGATTCAAAGGGGGGAAATGTTACCCAGTGTTAGTTGAAGGAAAGTAATGAGATTGGAATGATAAGAGATTATATATGCATTTTTTTTCAGCCAATATCAATATCTCTTATAAACAGAAGGATCAGGTTTTTTCCTTATATTTTTATCTCTATTTTTTAGATTAGCAATTGTAAGCAAAAAATGGTCTTTAAAAAAAGAAAAGATATAAAAACTGTTTTTATGCTGTTGAAGTGTAAAGTATTTCATTTCTTTTTAGGTTATGATTTATTAAGCGTAATCATCTGTTCTTGAATGTTTCAGCTATCTGTAAGATTTACAGTGAACAAAAGGCTGTGAGAGTGAAAAGAGTTGTTGATAGAAAGAAGATGTGAGTATGGTTCAATTCCTAATCCCGGTCACATGATAATGATCATTAACTTTTATCAGAACTGAATTAATTCTACTCAAGTCACTACTTTTTTCGCAACTCACTCAGTTTGGTTTCTTTTCATCAGGTAATGACAGATAAGTGACACTTATTAGGCTTGCAATTAGCAGTATACCATTAACCTCATTAACCAATAACTGACTATGTCTTCATGCAGTCAATATTCATCAGGTTGGCCACGCACAAAAAGAATGGAGGCAAAAAGATATAATTTTTTACCTCTTACTACGCACACCCGTAATAAAAGGATTTCTCCCTTTTATTGGAAATGTAACCTTTCTTTTTCACTTTGTTCCAACCTTTGGTGTGGATAGGAGTTGATATCTTTGAAAGGAGCATGAAATGCTGACATCGCAGTCAATAAAAAACAAAGTACAATAGAAAAAATTCTCTTACCTCATCAGCCTTGGTAAAGGAAAGCACAGTTGCTTTTTACTTTCTACTTTTTACACGGATGAAAAAAAATTCTCCCTTTTTTAATCGGAACCTCAGTTATGTGATTGATTGCTAGAACCCTCTTGATTGCAATTTCAGAGAATCCAAAATTTTCTTATCTCCCAGTGTTAAGTTAAAACAGAGCAAACTTTTTAAAATGACATTCTTTCTTTTATATAATTTGATGTTATTAAAAATGGCACAATGCTGAATTTATCAAATCTGTAACAACAGGTAATGAAGACATGGAGCTTGTGTACAATAGGTAATGAAGACATGGAGCTTGTGTACAATAGGTAATGAAGACACAGAGCTTGTGTTAGTCTAAGTGGTTTCCTTGTAAAATTTATTATGGTTTTGAAAGTAAAATAATGTGTAGGATTGTATGCTTTCCTTGTCATCTATAGTTCTAAACTGGAACCTGAAAGGAAGCATTCTCATTTGTCTCGGATGCAACTTAAAAAGGAATTTAATATCAATCAAGAACCATCTGATGACTCCTCCAAGGAAAATATACCACCAAGTAAGAATTCAGAAAATTTTTACTAAAAGAAGGTAAAACAAAGAATTCTGTACTTTAATGTTATAATTGTTTTCTTTTCTTTCAAAAAGAGAGGAGTTCAGAACAAAATTAAGAAAAAAATGCTTTCTTGTTTTTTTTTTGTGTTGATTTGTTTTTTAGAAAGAAGTAAATTTTATTCGTCCCTTTCAGGAAATTGGGCATTTTACGACGGTATTAGACATGTAATCAATCATAAATGCATTACACATTACATTAGACATATTACATAACATTACAATACATTTCCATAATGTGATGATCATTGATATATTATTCTTTGTTTCTGCAGATAAAAAAGAAACACTTCCGCATAATCGAAAGCCTCCATCTGTTCCAATCGATGATTCACCCTATAGCAATGACGATCAGTTGTCACCTGAAGAACAACAAATGGTGTGTCAATTTTGCCTACAGTAGGATTATAGAGATTCGTGTTATGCCTTTCCTTCTCTCAAATTTGCTATTATGTAAGAAAATTGATTCATTAGTTATATCACAGACACACATTAACAGGCGTCAAGGTATCAGTATTCTCCTATACGAGGAACCCCCTGCGGTGTTATCGTGTTACTGGGACCGATTTACCGACTCGGGTCGGTAAAGATAGCGGCAGCAAGTAGCAGAGAAAGGCGAAATAGAGCGTTTGTGGACACCTTCATTGACGCTTGATAAGAGTAGTGATATGCTGGTATCATGTCAGTGTGTCAGCATATATATATTATATGGGGTGTGGAGTAGAGAGAGAGAGGGGGATGGAGATGAGAGAGAAAGAGAAGGTGTGTGTGTGTGTGTTAGAGAGAGGGAGAGAGAGTTTTAGTATTTGATTTTAGTTAATTGTTCGTCTGGTTTGTTACTTGTTTCATTAATGTGTATTTAAAATCTTAATTGATTTGTAATTGAAGAGCGCATAGAGAGCATGACTTGGTTGTGGATATGTGCTATATACATGCTTTGTGTTATTATTAGTAGTATTATAGTTCAGACAAAAACACGACTCAAGGCACAGACAACACACTGGTTGCTGCCCCGAATTTAGGCTGGCTGCGCAACACATGATAACAAGATTTCACCTTACCTTCACCTCTCGTACCTCTCCGGTTATACTTATATACTTTCTTTTTTTTTGTTGTTAAAGATGAGATGGCCCTTTTTTGTTTGTTTCTTTCACTTTCAGTCCCAAGCTGTCAAAGATATTAACCTTTATTTAGATATAACTAGCCATACTTATTTCCTGATTTCTTTCCTTTGGTTGACGGTCCATAGATAAGAGGAGGTTATTCTATTTCCCCCTCCCTTAATTTTGAGACTGTAAAACAACGGATAACTAGTTCATAGAGAAACTGATTGTCACAGGGGGGCTTTGGTACAAATGTGGGAAAGGTCCTGCTCAGTGAAAGGGAATCTTTACATTCTCAGTTCTGAACTGTAATATTGTTGTATACTTATCTTGTCTCAAGACCATTGTTCAAATTAGACTGAAATTGAGTCATTGATTTTTTGCCGTTGTTCGCATCAAAGGTAAAATTTAGTTTAAACAGTTTTTAAGAGAAGTGTGAATCCATGCGACTCCAATGGTGAATTCAAGATACAATTCTTTCTATTCACAGTTTGAACTTGAAAACAAGGCTCTTTATGATGAAATGAACAGCATGGCAGAAGAAGTCAAGTAAGTAGTGGATGTTTAATTCAAAAGGAAGGAAATTCTGCCTCAAAACCTGCTGCTATGTTGGTGAAACAGAATTTTTGCTTGATCTAGTTTAATATATACTTGCCGCCACTTATAACGCACAGCCTGTATCCATTCCACCCTGGTATCAGTATAGCGGGGCCCAGTGGCGCAGAGGTCCGGTTCTTGCTTCTGAAGTGAAAGGTACATGGTTAGATTCCTGCAGCGTCAGATATTTTTCTCCATGGAACTCGGTGAAAACCTATATATGCCACTCCCCTGATCCTATTCAGGTCGGTGGGATCAAGAACCTAGTCCTATCGGAGACGGACAATAAACTTGGAGGTCCGTGTGCACGTTGCGCACGTTAAAGAACCCATGGCAGTTAAAAATCGATAAGAGTAGGCTGTAAAGCCACTGTCCTGGCAAAATTAATCCCTACCACAAAGGTCACAGTGGGTTGATCACCTGCTTAGCTTAATATCTTGATCCACAGAAATCCAGCCTCATAGTGCTGGCCCTACACTGTAATGGTAAAAGGGAATTGGATAAGAAAAGAAAAAGAAGAGATCAGTATAGCATTGTTTATATGATAATTCAACCAATTTCGAGTATCTATGTCTAATTAAGAAATTCCTCGTTTATGACATTTAGTGATTTATTTATTGGTTTTCTCAATACACCACAAATTAATACATCAAAACAAAATTATTTTCAGAACTTTTATAGGACATGAATTTGGTTTTATATCATCTGTTTGATTTGGGGTTATTTTTTTTTGTCAGACAAATTGAAGTCCAAGTTGTTGAAATTGCCAAGCTTCAAGAAATATTTACAGAAAAAATTCTAGAACAGGTGAGATTTACTTCTTTTTGAAAAAAATTACAATATATGTCCGTTTGAATCAATTTGTTTTAATAATCTGTGATGATACCCATTTAGAAATTTTTAAGAGGTTTATTTTATTGCAATACAAAATCATATGGTCTTGATACTCCTGAAAGCTCTGCCACAAAATATGTCCAGTGATGTTTGATTTCAATTGAGAGGTATCGAGACCCATGTCAACAAACTTTACCTCCTGGGAAAACATCAACTAGTTTCAAAATAGATGTTGGGAGTAAGACAGGGATGTTTTTTTAGCACTGTTTTATTTATTACTTTGGATTTGATATCTGGACAGTGTGATCAAATGAGACCAATCAATGTAGGAATGTTCTGAATGGCAGCAGTTAAAGTATCAATGCTATCATTCGCTGGCATATGATTAGATTGAATGAGCAGAGAATCCCTAAAAGGATATTTGAGTGTAAGCAAATATGTTTTTCTGATTTCGTAAAGAAAAGAGCAGTGGCTTAGTGGTAGCACTTTTGTCTTATGAGCAGAAGGTACTGTGTTCGAATCAGTGGAGACGTTGGGATTTTTTCTGTTGAACTTTCTCAAGTTTTATGGCTCTGACCCCATAGATTTGAGATGGACTGTGGCGATGTTATGACTCAAAAGAGATGTACATTTTGTGACCATCCTTTAAGGTAGATATTACAGATACTGTTAGTAAGGCACATATGACTGGGGAAGGCGCTGTATAAATTTGCTCATTATTATTGTCATAATTTTTTAGGGGTTTAAAAAAAAAATCTTTTACTCAAATTTAGTTGTTTATTACTATTACCTCCAATGTATGGGTTGATCACCTGCTTGGCTTAACATCTTGATCCAAAGAAATCCGGACTCATTGTGCTGGCCCTACACTGTAATGGTAAAAGGGAATTGGATAAGAAAATCTCCAATGTGATGTAATAATCCATTTTTGCCACTGATCCATTTCATTTATCATTTGTATTGCCTGTTCATGTTTGATTTATATCTTCAGGATGTTCAAATAAACCAAATTAATACCACCACTGTTGGTACGACAGAGAACATTAAGGATGCAAATGAGGAGATTAGAACGGTAGGTTTATATTTTATTTCATACTAACCGTTGTTGGAATTCTCTTTTTTAAGAAATGTTATTTAGGCCATCAGTTTGACCTGTTCATTCCGCATGCAGAGTTTCTTGTTCCGTGTCCCTGAGCCCTGAATTCCAAACATACTCTGAGTCAAAAGACAGTGAATTAGAATTTACCTGGACTATGTTAAGATAAGAGGGTTCAGAGAGGGTTTGTTGGATGTCACCATTTTAGAATTAGCAAGCAATGAGTAGAGTGGAAGGTAAAATCAAGCAGCTCTCTCTTTGTGCAAAAATATTTCCATGGCCCAAATAGTTCCAGAGTTATTTGTGCTGTTTTGTCATCCAAACCACAAGGAGTGTTGTGCTACAGGGCCCAAAGAATCACTCACTTTACTGGAAAGGCTCAGGTACTTTTGCCAAAGCAAGCTATAAGTAAATTATTTTTATTTAGAAACGCAGAATCTGGTTTACCGTCATTTCATATAATGATAGTAATAATTACCAGGACTGTTGACAGAGAGAAATAGAAAGCCATTATCATCGACGCCAGGCAGCAGGACACTTGATGATTATGGACACTTTAGTTAATGGGTTGACACTTGTTTCTCTTGTTGATTTAACACTTTACACAGTGGGCTGATCACCTGCTTGTCTAGAACTCTGATCCAAAGCATTTTCGGCTCTGTGTCATGTTTGGTGGTCTGGGTGCCTGCATTTATGGCAGGTATCTTGTGTGCCTTTCATGTTTGAACATAAGGCTGGCTCCAACACTGCTCTGTGGTATTAATGGGGTTCGAACAAACAAAACAAGATTTAAAACTTTTTGACTCCACATATTTTCTGGATATGCGCACATGCTATGCTTGTTTCTATGTGCAGCTTTCGACTCAATTCGAGTGATATTTATCAGGATTTTGAGTATTTTAAAAATCAATTTTCAGTCAGATTTTCAACGTTTTCACTTTCCAGGTGCCATAACATGTTGAGTCGGTCATCTTATATCGCAATTTCTCTTTAAAAAACACTTTGAAGCGCTGGATATTCTTAATTTTATGACCCAGTCTAATGTCTAGACTAGCCTTTCTGACTATCTCATAATAATCTTCAAGCATTTTAAAGCTTTCACTGAAAATTTGGTGCAGTTTTATGAAGGAACAATAGATTATTTTGTTTACTCTACCCCTCTGTGATGATCTCCTTGCAACCTATGTGGAGAGAAGGATAATTTTTGGAAAAGGCTATGTGGAGTCAAAGTATTAAAAGTAAAGAATATAGGCTTAAATTTAAAGATTTTCCCCTGTCTAATCTGATTTCAGTTCATGAAACATAAGTTGATTATCTGACATTTTTGTATATTTCAGGCAATCAAGAAGAAGGCGGAGTTTCGTGTTTGGATTTTGTTCTTTCTGGTTGTTTTATCATTGACCCTATTATTTTTAGATTGGTATAATGGTTAAGGCAACGATTGTTAATAATAAGATAATCAACTCAAGGAATTTTACTGAAGTCAGCAGGAGAGTGATGTCCCTTTGTTAGTCCTTGTTCCCAGAATTCTCTAGTGGTTATTGACAATCGTTGGTGTTATTATAACGTCATAATTTTTTGAGCACATGATGCCTTGTAATGCATTTTTCTATCCACATTATGTGAACTAAAAAAATGTGTTATATCCGGTGCGTGCTATAGCACAAACAGCACAGACAACACAAGGAAAACAACTCTTAAAGTGTCCTCGCTCTGTATACAGTGAAAAACGCTGAGTTGATTATCTTATGTATTGATCATCTTTTAGGCATGTTTATTTATTTTAGTCCTATGTAAAGCAGAAAACAGATTTGCCATGGGTTTTTTGTTGTGAACATGGGGATTATTTGATGTAAATAGATGATGATAGACAATGAAAAGTGTAGTTATCAGTATCAGATTGACCATTTCAGTTTCTTTTTCATGTCAGGATTTCATTTGTTTTTATTTTGGTGATCCCAAAGTTCTGAGCTGTTAGCTCAAAAATGGTGATGGATATTATTTGACTTGATTTAAATCAAGTCCGTTAAAAACCGATGTGCCAAATGTTGTCTCATGACATGTATTGGACTTCTCTTCAGCTCACTGGCATTGCACTTGCCTATGGATCTAGGGGTCCACAGTTTAATTCCCAGACAGGTCAAAGAAATGGTCTAGAATCCTGGTTTTGTTGTTTTTCCCACAATAATTTTTCTTTGTCCTCCCTATACTATGACTATGAACATCCTCTTTTTCTGTAATAGTGTCCTATTTTTACTATGGTTAAGCAGCCTTGTATTAGAAAGTTGGAAGTGAAAGTAATTGTGAGTGGTTTAGATGGTTGGGTCGAAGAGATAAGTCAGAGAACAAGCCTGAGTAATGCGTATAAAATATTAAAAAACCCAAGGCAAATTGATATAGTCAAATCCAGTAACAGGATTGATGGCTTCACTACTAAATCTCTGAAATCAATGAAGCTTGTTGTAAGAGAAATAAATTGTAGATTGAAATAAGGAAAATAAAAACGGGGTAGAGATGGTGCTATACTATTACGAAATTGCTTGCCCTTTGTAAATGTCTCAGCTTTTATACAATGATCACACCAGATTACTGTGTTGCTTTGTTCTGTCACCGACCATTTCATTGATAGTGCAGGATTGTACTAACGAATTTGTTAACAATTGTACATTTCTTAATTTATTGATTTTATGGAATTTAAATTTATGTCATCTACACTCCAGAACGCTTTAATTGAAAATCCTTAGTCCGAAACTAGCATTAGTTAACGTTTATCAGAATACATCTTATCAACAAATTGATTTAATTTTAATTCAAAATTTCACTATGGTTTTAACTCTGTCTCCAGAGTTTTTTTTCCCAGTGGCGCCGCAATTTTTTGGGGGGCAACTTTTTGACGGGAGAGGGCGAACTTTAAAATAGTAAACGTAACAAAACCAAACCAATTACACACCGACCCAACTGACAAGGATTGAACTTAACAAGTCTTGTATCCAAAATTTATTTGGACTACACCGTTTTGAGAATAAGGGAGAAAACTGAAAGCGAGACGAGAGAGAAAGGAAAAGCTTCTGGAATATTATGGTAATCCCTTGAGAAGATGATCTAAAGCTGTATTCTGGTGATAATCCCTCCAGTTGTCATATCCTCCTATTATAATCAAATGTCTCGCTCCTTCTAGCCTGGCAAGTAGGTTGGAGGTCCTGGGCCTTCCAGGCTTTGCTTTTTTGGCTTGAGAAGTTTTATTTGGCCCGAGAAGGGCAGCAGCATATGTACTGAATTACAAGACCAATTGCTCCTTGAAATGTTTGAGGCGAAGTAATTTTCTGTTTGTGTTATTGTTAGACAGTATAAGTTATAAGTTATAAGACATGGGCATTCACAGTACTTATTTCTAGTATCCAGAAGAATATTTTCTTTCATCATTTCTTGCTTCTTCTCTGGTGCAGCCCATAGTAGTTCTCTGGTGCAGCCCATAGTAGCTGACCAATTGGTCGGCTCTCTCACATCCATTCGTTCCAAAGTTGTACTACCCCTTAGTCTGAACTAAAGCGGATTAAACCTGACTTGGCCCGACACAACAATCATAGTTACGATAAAGATGTGCTGTTACACATACACACCGTCACACACGCGCATGTGTAAAACCACAAAGGTGCAGTATAATTCAACAACTTAATGACTGACATTTAATTGTCGTTTTTTGAGTTATATGAGTATGAGGAGCGAAAATGAGAGAGAATGCATGTGCTGGGTGGTCAATTTTAACAATATGACCAGGCCTAAAAAGGGAAGGGATGGGTGTGTTTTCTCCCCTCATACCTACCTATTGTCTTTTCCTTTTTGGTTCCGTTTGTTCCAATACTGGTTGTAGGATTCTTTCCTTGATTGGGTCCGTCAGGTTCCTGAACCCAAGTTCGACACTTGAGCACCTCAGTTCATTTTTAAGTTAAAAAAAAAATTTCAGAGAGCTGGGAAGCTTCACCCTATTCTTTCATTTTTTGTGTCAGTTTGTCTCCAATAGGGAATTGTGTTGAGGTACATTCCTTGTCCACTTTACTTTGAAACATAATGGTTTAAATTTCTCAGCAAGGCCAGCTTGTATTCACTCCTTCCTCGTAAAGGGTAAGTCATCATAGCATGCTGCATTCAGTTTAATAATATCTGTCACTGCTTTCTCGCATTGTCTAAGATCAGACACAACATCTCCCTTTCTCATGTCCATTAATTGTACAGAGACAGTTAAGGGTTTTACCAAGAGATTTCTACTCTTGTAGTTTTCTGTTTTAAGTCACTTTTTCAGATCCTGTTGGATCATGGCTTCGTCAGAAGACGAAAGATTAAACAACTCTTTGGAGAGAGGGAAGGAATGCAGCGCAGATATAAACAGCTGAAACTAAAAACGATTTTCTTTTCTTCAATTGGTTTTGGAAAAAAAAGTAAGCAATAATGACAGCAAGACAAAGAATACTGATTTATTTAATTTAAGTTTAAGGTGTGTATTGTCAAGTGTGACAATCAAACCTCCCTTGGAAACGGATAATCCGAAAACGTTTTAATCCAAAATGATTGTTGAGGACCTGAGCATTTCGGATTAAGCATTCTGGAGTTTATTTATAGTTTGTGTTGAATGTTAAATGCCTTGTTGGATCAGCATCAAGTAGGTATGTGGGTGTGGGGGTTTTTACTATTTGTTTAAAAACTTTTGTTGATTGACATTTGAATCACCATATGTCATACAACTAGTAAATTCTTAAAACAAATTTTAGTCTTAAGTTTGAGGGCGTAATACTTCAAACTTTAGAACTTAAAAAAAAAGAAATGTTTTTTTTATTCATTCATTACTAAGGAAAGGGAAGTAACCTTGTAATGACGAAGAGAAAAATTGGTCTCCAATGTAAACATGCTGGGTTATGAAATTGAAAGTAGGGGTGAAATTACTTGAGTATCTTCCCTTCGGCCAGTCTATAACTCGTTTTGTCTATAAACGTGTTCATATGCATACAGACACAAGAGAAGTGATTAGTGGCATTACTTCTACCAGAAACAGCATGTGGATAAGAGCAGCTTACTAATGAATGGCTGCCTAATGTGGCAAAATCTGCTGTTTCCTTATAGCTGAGGGTTTTACCACCAAGGCAACAGTAAATATTGTTATGGCCAATACTTGGGCAACACCTAAAAATGTGACGTTTGTTGTGCCATTCCAGGTTTGGGGCACAGTGGGCTGATCACCTGCTTGCCTTATCTACCTGATCCAGAGCTTTTTTCCAGCTTTGTGTTCAGCAATGCTGGGCATGGAGCAGGCCACGACACTCCTTTGGGGGTATAATGTGGTTTGGATAACAACACAATAATGTGGTTTGGATAACAAAACAAAACTAATGAATGGGTTAAGATTTAGTTGAATGAGATAGTGATTGAACATTTGAATGAAATTAATTTTCTGAAAATAATAATGTTGTTTGTTAATCTGTTGCTCTTCTTAACAGGGCAATGCCGTTCTCATAATGCAGCTTGTCTTTTTCAATTGAGTTGCATTTGTTTTATGTAGTGTGATAAAATTAAACATGTTTTTGTTGAGAAGATGGAAATGGGAATATTCCCTATTACAAATAAATTACTAATATATATGTATAAATTCACTTTACTTGATTTTCTTTATTGTAGAAAAAGTTCTCCGTATTGTGTGTTTGTGTCTTTGTTAAAGAGTTTTACAACGCCATAACTATAATAATAGTATACGCTAGTGTTCCGTGGCAGACAATATAACACTGACTGACATAACTCCTGACAGCATCTTATTTTTAGAATTTGAGCACTCTTTTACTAGGGTGAGAGAGGAGAATCTGTTCATATGACGGCAAAAGAAATAGAGTAAACTTTAGGTTCTACAAGATTGTCTGGCCCAACCATTGATTCTCATTATACCAAAGGTTGTGTAAGAAAGAAACAATGTGAGGGAAAATGAGATTGGGCGGTTCTTGTGTTTATTATTGGTAGGTACAAACCCATGGACGCTTAGTAGAAAGTTTTTACTTCTCTTTCAATGTTAGTTTTACGCCCTTGGCAACACATTATAGGTCATATCAAAGGTGGCAGAGCCATGGAATCTCTGAAAGGAGCAGAGAAAAAACCCCACACAAGGCAGGCTTGAACCCCATCCTCCACGTCCAAAGTCGAGTGGCTTAACCACTGAGCTAGGGGCGCCCCCTCTCCAAGATCAATATAGACATTAAAATAAGAAAACAGAAAACGAAATAGACATGTATCAGCAGATCTTTGTTTAATAATGACATTGGATCATGACAGTTGTGGAATGATCAATGGATTATAATTATACATGTCGACATCTAAATTAGAGAAATCAAATCATGATGATGTTATTAATGGTCATGAACGGAATTGACATGGGCTGAGTGGAAAGTTTTTGGGCATACGGAAATCATCTATTGCAACAATCCGAATCCTGACATCTCATATCATGACATGACACTTGCCTATTTTTTTCCTTACGCTGGACACCACAGATACAGTGAACACGCATATAACAAAACTAGTGTTATAGCAAAAGGAATTTTTGGTCCGGATTTTTTTGTTATATTACGATTGGCGTGGCAATATACCGAAATCGCAATATAATTATTATAATGAAATAAATTGTGCTGTCCCTGAAATTTTGTTATATAGGCTATTACTAATCAACTTTGTTTTTATTGATTGACCAACAATTCCATCAGAATAAGTCTGAAGTTCTTTACACTACACCCATGAAAAATGATCAGGCTAATAGAAATGGCGATTTTCTACAAATTATATAATTTATTTGGGATTAGCACCACAAATAATGAGATTAACGGTAACTTTGGCATTATAAAATTTGATTCACTTTCAACCTCTCGGGAAGAAATAATCAGGATAGCCCTCATACTCATCTTTCAGTCTTTTTGAAAATTTAATTCTTACATTACACTGATCCTCAATTTACTCACAGTCACAGAGTAAATAATCAAAATCT
Source organism: Tritonia tetraquetra (assembly GCA_030265355.1). Lineage (NCBI taxonomy): Eukaryota > Metazoa > Mollusca > Gastropoda > Nudibranchia > Tritoniidae > Tritonia > Tritonia tetraquetra. The sequence continues at coordinate 14,490 of JARBEQ010285771.1, forward strand.
AGTTTTTATAACTATTTCTGCCGACCACTGACTATTCCTCAACAACTACAACACATTATAGTTATAACAAGACAAACTAAGTTGGCTGAAAATGAAAATCCATAAGATTACATCCAAATGCCATTGATGAGACAAAGGCAAATCATTTTATATATATATATATATTTTTTATATTATATCACTTCATATATATGACATAGGCCCTGGACTGAAATTTTTCATATCTTCGCACTTTCCCATTCATTATCTGTGGTTTTGTTATGACTTAAAACAAAACACATGATTTTCACAAATTCTCTTCTTGAATCAAAAATAATTTCACAAATGGGTAAAAATCTGGATTTGAATAAAAACGAATTTATGAATTCAAATAAAACTAACATTAACATAAGAGTCACTAGTTTCAAAATTTTTTACTCTGTAATGTCTCTAACATTTTCTTGGTCATTCCTGGAATCATTTCAACATGAGAATCTGCACACTGAATTACACAGGTTTCAAGCAAGGATCTCCCTTTTTGATAATCGCTATCCGAAGGCTGAGATGGCATACCATCTTTCAACTTGTCTTGACATCCCATAGCACATCGTTGCAAGCGATTCTGAAATAAATTTTATTTTAAAATGGTATTAAAAATCCCCAAAACAATCACTTCTTTCTTATCCAATTCCCTTTTACCATTACAGTGTAGGGCCAGCACAATGTGTCTGGATTTCTCTGAATCAAGATATTAAGCCAAGCAAGTGATCAACCCACTGTGACCTTTTTGTGGTAGGAATTAAAAACAATCATACTATACAAAATGTGAACAATGCCAAAAGGCATCCTATTTTTGTAAGGGGTCTTTGTTATCAAAGGTAAAAAATACTCAATTGACGGTGTGTTTGTTCATAATCCATGTTTCTTCAACAAACCTCCTGGAAGCCAAAAAATAAACAGAAAGGCTGCTTACTTTCAGCCTCAAAAGAAATCCAACTCATACTGCAATTAAACTCCACAAATTCTTTCTTCTTTCTTATCCGGTTCCCTGTTACCATTACAGTGCAGGGCCCGCTCTATGAGGCAGATTTACTCTGGATCAAGATATTAGGCCAAGCAGGTGATCAGCCCACTGACTTTTTGTGGTAGGAATTAATTTTGCCATCCTGGCCATCCATTCCCCTTCTTCTCACCTTAGGCTTAGGAGTGGTCCTCAAGGATCTAATACTAAAGCTATCTCTACCAAGGCCAAGATAGAATAGATAGAGTAGACATTCTAGTCTATGCTCTAGATATAGGGTCTATAACATTTTGTTGAAACCAAATATTGTTTTTTTCTACCATGTATTTAAGATAAGGCAGTTGAAGACATACTTTTGGTGAAAAAACAACAGCTATTGTGTGATTTCTAGAGATACTTCATCGTCGACGTCATCACTGGGGTGTCTAAGTCTAGCAGTGAGCAGGTATAGCACCGAGAAGTAGTGTGCGATTAGAAGACAAACGTGTGCTGCTGTTGAATTTTAGGAGTCCATCGTTTGTCTAGATTTGGTATACATATAAAAATCATTTTAAAAAGCAACAAAACAGACTATTAGGACGATATTGCTTCAGAAATCTATAAAATAAAAGACGACCAATTACAAATAATAAGAGAAGGAAGCCTGGAACTGTAGTTACTGGAGTATCAGTTTTAGCAGTTCATTAGCCAAAACGACGAAGTTTCGCTTTTCTTTTTCTGTTTTTTTTTCCCTTCTTGGTAATGAAGAAACACCATCTTTGGTAGAAACGATCAAGTGTGTAGGACCGGTCTACATGGGTACATGATGTGTCAGTGGACTGACACAACAATAACGAAATACAACTTCTAGAATAGATCATTTTTGGGTAGTTTTCTCAAGGGCAAAGATAACTCACCGAAAATCCAAAATCACACAATTGTTTTTACGCTGTGCATTCCAAACAGATAGGAAAATATTTCAGTTTATCGCCCACCTTGAGATTGTCAAATATTTTTTAAATTATTATTCACAATTTCTTCCATCTACATCTTGATAAAATATAGTAAAGTTGTAAGTATCTGGGAAACCTGATGTAACAGAGATGGTGGGACCAGAGCAAAATCCGTTATATCCGATCCCTGTTATCTAAAGGAAACATACAAACAGCCGAATCCTGCAATTTTTAAATCATCAGTCGTCATCAGACACTAGAACTAGCATTACAATAACATCGGTTGCACTAGCATCGCTCGTGTTATGTTTTCTTTCACTGGAGACTGCACTGTGTGACAAAAGTACACAAGAACAGCCTTTTTATTACTGGACTGTCTTGACATCACTGCTATAACAGTTCTTATATAGGTAGTTTATTGGTCTTGCTAATGATTAATACTGATCAGTGTCAATAAAGAGTTATTGACACAGTGGACTGATCACCTGCTTGTCTAAAATTCTTTGATCCATAGCATTTCCAACCCTGTGTTCAGCCATGCTTGGTGGTCGGGGTGCTTGCATTTATATTGGATATCTTGTGTGTCTTTCATTACTGAAAGTGGGGTTGGCCCTAACACTGCTCTGCGGTATTACTAGTACTAGAGTTTGATCAAACTCAAACAAACCAACAGAGTCCGATATGGCGCCTATTAAGAATAGATCGGATCTTGCGATTATTAAATCGTCAACACTAGGTCTATCAATCATTCATAATATTACAAATTATAGGAGGAATAGGAGTCGACACTGTCACGATTCAGAATTTTCCAATTAATTTATGTAGAAATACTTACTTACATATCCAGTTCCCTGTTACCTCTATGATGCGGATTTACCATGGATCAAGATATTAGGCCAAGCAGGTGATCAGCCCATTGTGACTTTTTGTGGTAGGAAATCATTTTGCCCGGACAGCGGCTTTCCGGCCTACTCTTCTCGATTTCCAACTGCCATGGGTTCTGTACCGTTCACAACTTGCACACGGTATGTAGAAATAAGCAGAGGGTTAAATGAAGAATTCAAAGGAGAGTAGGCACTGGTACTGGTATGGCATGGTGATAAATAAGCTTAAGGATGAGAAATGTGAAAGCGCCAGAAAAATAGCCATAGAGGAAGAAAATTGGTATGTCAACAGTAGGAATCGAACCCACACCAGCGAACAACAACAGCGCCTAGCCAAACAGGGAGAGCATGACGCTTTACCGATTGAGCTGATCCGCCACTTCTACGTAATGAGTTTGTGTAGAGGGAGCCTTGAATAGATGAGCCACAGTATCTAAAACAATTAGGTCAGATCATAAAATAATCAGGTCAGATCATAAATTTGATCATAAGATGATTATATTATAATCGATGTCATTGTTTGTTGCTGTTTTAGGGCTCTATCGACACAGAAAGGTCATTTCAGCGCCCGCTACACGGCTTCAAACAAATCAAGG
>JARBEQ010285882.1:0-28822 GCA_030265355.1 Tritonia tetraquetra
CTGTGTTCAGCAATGCTGGACATGGAGCTGGCCACAACACTCCTTGGGGGTAAAATGTGGTTTGGATAACAAAACAACAAAACATGAAGAATTCTACTAAAAATTTAAATATTTCCAAGACTTGTCTTGTACGCAGTTCATCACTGTTGCAACTGAAAAGTTGGGTGCTCAAGATGAGCTGCAACAAAGATTTAGATACAGGGTAATCCGTTACCATTACCAGTGTAAACAGGGCCTGGGCCGTTGGCTTAAAGAACCAGAGTCCAAACAAGAAAGACCAATTCAAGGTCAAGTCATGGTCACTGTTGGGGTTACTATTACTAGGCTAGTATTAATACTAACTAATACGACAGTAAAGGGATTCAGAGAGAGAGAACACAAAGGAATACATGCAAAAACATAAAGACATACACACATATAGAGAGACAGACAATCACACAGAGAGATAAAAGTGATACACTCAGAAACATAAAGACACACAGACAGAGAGAGACTGTGACTGACACAGATAACACACGCAGAAACATAGAAATGCAGGCATCTGTATTGTAAAGAGCAGTTACTCTCGTCGGCTAGACCTCAAACGTGATTATAAACCACTCACATTCACGTAAAAATGATGTATTGACACTATTGATGGCGACTTGTTTTATTCTAGAGGGGAGATTCCGTGTGATTCTAGTAATTAGCACTACCGGTTGGGAATAAGAAAAAGTCTTATTCATAGCACAGTTGGGAATAACGACAGCCTTATTAATAACCTTTTAATACCTTTCGGTGTAAGGTTTATGCATGATACACAAACTTTCGCCATTGATCCCTTTAGTAACATCCTCTTTGCCCCTACAAGCCTAAATCCTCTCTTTTTTATTATTTCTGGTCTCCCTCTACTAGTTTTTCTTGCTGTTGACATTCTAGTATTTGTTTAGGAATTCTGTTCTCTTTCTTTCTGTTTATGTGTCCAAACCACCTGCTACCCCACTGTTGCCGAACCGGAAGTCATGGGCATAAACTTTTAAAGGTTCTTTGGAGTAAATTTACTCCCGGCAAGCATGAAAAATCGAGTGGGGCGCCGGGTGTAAATTTACTTCCCGCCCGCGTCAGCCTTGATGCGAGGGGAGTAAATAAATTTACTGCTCTGCGCTAGCTAGACCCCTACACCTCTATTTATCCGTTTATGACAAAACGGAGGGGAAACCAGGATCAAGTTTATAAATAACAGTCTATAAATATATACGGTGGATTTTAGGGTTCGTCTGCGTTGTTTTCTTTCATTGTTCGTTCCATCACTCGAAGTTTGCGCCAGTTGGTTATGTTGCGTCACTGACTTGGGCAAAAAAATTGTCACTGACCTGACAAAAATGAAAACCCAATTATAAGAACCTTGTGTAACTTGGAAAAAAAAATGAAAGTATTGTGTTGAAACCTTTTTGATAATAAAAACCATGAACTTATTTTATAATTAGGCTGATCTTATAATGGTAATTGACTTTGTTTTAGTGGTTTGACATACTTTGAAGGATCATGGCAAAAAACAGCATTTAACAACTTGACTTTATTAATTCTAGGAAAAGTACAAGACTGGAATTAAATATGAATTTTTAAAATAATATATTGAAAGGAGCATTATTTTGATAATATTATCTGTTAGTGTTAGGAACTTTCACTTTTGGTCACTGACGTATATTTCAGCAATCTAAGGGAGGGAATAGTCTGGGATTCTATTCCATGCTAGACTCATGCACCTCACTATCGCTATCTGGTTTTTTGGGGGGCCAATGAAAGATAGGTCATCCATTTTTGGAGAATGTGCAGAATCTTGCATGTCATGAAATCCTGTTTTCTCACTATGCGGAAGAACAAAAAAAAGCAATCAACATATTCAGTAGCACAAGATTTGTATGTCATGTTGCTTTCAAAGATGCCCTGGATGGCTGTGTGGACTTCCTCTATAAAACTCATCGTCCTTGATTCCTAGCTGTTGGATAATATTGTTTCAATTCATTAAGTTCAGATCATTTGTTCTCCTTCCTTGTAAAAAAAATGTGATGCTAGGACATCATTGTTATTGTCTTGTGACGTCACAAAAGCCTTGGCACCTGTCACTACAAACTTGTTCTGAAGGACCACCCTCCATACAGCTGTTTTTACTGTCGTGTATCTCCCTACCTCTCCAAATCCCAGTGGATAATAGTAATATCTTCTATTGTTTATTGTTTTTTCCTGTCTCATTTTCATTTTTCTTTCATAGTTACAGTGTTTCTTTCTTTGTGTCTGACATGTTATCAAATAATCAGGTTAATAAAATTCCTTTGCTGTCCTTTCAAGAGGAGATTACTTTTTTATGTTAGCTGAGAGTATACCCGCAACAATTTCAGAAATCTTTTTGCCAAGGCTGTAACAACTGCAGACTTTTACAAGAGCTGCAGGTAAACTTGATTTAGCCCTATAGAAGGCACATCCAAAAGCTTGAGCATAGTTGGAACACTTTATTGGGTGATTTTGTGCTGTCAACTATACTCCATGTCCATGCCTTTTTTTTTACCGCTTAGTGCTCTTTACACAAGTCTTTCCTCCTCTCTTCAGTTTGTTTGTCTTTAGAAATCTGATGTTTTCTGGTTCTTTCATTTTCATTCCACATTATCTGCTTGTTTTTTGTGTCTTAGAAAGTTTTAAAAACCTGAACTGAATTTTACTCTTATTCAGGTGAAAAGCCAAGATGCAGAAGAGTAATACAGGTGATGGGGCGATGAAGCCTGGCTCTCAAGTTCCTGTTACTGCATCTACAACCCAGTTAACTGCAGGACAAATTCAGACTTTAGCAAGACTTAAAGGACAACCTAATGCCTTGGGTATGATGCTAAGAGGTGAATTCCCCCTCTTCGACCCCCCCCCCCCCCCTCCCAGATAGACTATATGATGGTCTTTTCATAAGAAGTGGGATTAGTGCTTAGTCCTGTAAACTATATGTAGCCAAATGAACTTGCTGTTCAATTAAACTGGCCTTTGTTGATGAAAGAGCAGACTTGCAAAATTATGATTGTAGAGACTGACCTTCATGAGAAGTTCTAATTTGACAATGTTTCATGTAGAGATATCCAGATTTTTTACATGCGCACTCACACATTAATGGGTGCAAGTGCAAGATTGCCGCCATGTCAGCCAATTGAGCTGACCGTCGTTGAGGAAAGAGTGGACGTACAACCTGTTGAGAAGAGACTTATTTTAAAAATATTTACTATTGTTTGTAAGACTTTATCTACTAACAGTCCTGTTTATATTAAAGGTCACTTGAATGTGTATACCCCATCAAGAAACTTGCAATCAAATGATGATACGTCAATTTTAATTAAGCCTAGACATACTGCTTCTAATGTTTTTAATTGCCTTTTTCAAAATTGTCTTCTTTCTTCTCTTTCTTTATCAATAACCTTTTTGGTACCTGCAAACGTCTGCAATATTTGATTACTGATTACTTTTCTCTTCAATTTCGATTATGAGAAAGGAATATGTGAGTGTGTAGTGTATTTTAAGAGTGATGTAAAAAGATGAAATTTTGGGAAAATGAAAGACAAGACCAATTGGCCATTTCGTTAGTTTTTTTCGCAAAAGGTGCTTGAGTTCTACTCACAACAGTTTAAGAAATTTCCAATATTGACTTTTAAAAGAAGCCAATAGCAAGTATTTTGTATCGAATATTAGCAAACAACCTTACACCGAAAGGTTCTAAAAAGTTTATTGATAAAGAAAGAGAAGAAAGAACATTAGCAAACAAAGGAAACATCACTCTCTTGTTGATAATCGTTGGAATTACTGTCATTCTCACTCAATTATTATTCTTGATCAACACTTTTACAGGAGTTTCATCAGCGGCGAGTGGCGCCAATCTTTCCACCCTGATAACTGTCCCAAGAGCTATCCCTGGTCAGTCTTCACCTGGATCATCCACCGTATCACTCTCCAACACTCGTATTATTTCACCTCAAGCAATTAATATCATCCAGAGACAAATTCCTGCAACAGGTTAGTAGTTGTCAGCCTATCAAGCGGTAATCCGTGGGGACTACATGTCGGAAAACACTCATGACTTGTAATGACCAATTTTTCAAATTTGATTAACATGGTCGTATTTGGAATCAAAATTTAGCTTCAAAGTTTATAGTTTCAATATGTATAGGTTTCCAAGGCAACAGCCACCCAGATAAGGTATAAACATGCTGTAAGCTTCAGAGGCGAAAGCTGGACCTCTCAGTGTAAAGTATCAAGTCATGTGATGTAAACATCACTGTCTGAGATGATATTAATATAGCAAGATTGTTCCTAAAAATTTACTTTCTCCTTGAATACAATGCAACTTAGTCATTTTAAAGCTATTGGTTTTTATGTTTCTTTATCGGTCATCTGATACAGTTGATAACTGGGTTTACCAAGAAATAGTAGGAAAATGACAGGGTAGGCTTGCTCTACAAGCTCAGGCACAGGGGAAAATTAGCCTCACGCTGTCAGGGCTGACAGTGTTAATGTATTGGGAAAAGAAAAACACAGAATTATATTATCTCTGGTTTCGCATTCCTTATGATCATTGCTAAGTTGGGGTTACCAGATGGTATGTAAAATTGTTTCCTGTTATTGTCATTTAGTGTAAAAGGCTGAGAACATGATCACAAGATTACACGCTTCAAAATTCACAGGTTAATGTGATTACTAATATGCCAACTGTACAGATAGTATTTTTTAGATGTTATAAAATCTGGTGTTGTCAGAGAATGGGGCGATAGCTCTCACTGCTTTCTTCACTTCAAGAATTGGCTTCATTTCATTTGCTTTCAGGGAAGGGTTTCCACATTTGAACTTTTTGTCTTGATAAGTTGATCAATTTTACAGCCCTTTCAAGATAATTTCAGACAGGGGACCTCCTGTAGACAGTCCGTCTCTGATAGGGCACTCTTCTCAGGGCCAAAAAAAAGCCTTTCAAACTATTGACCTGGCGGTGGTTTGAACCACGGAACTCAACCTTGGAGCAAACGTCACAGTAGATTCCACACACAGAGGGAGAGAGAGAGAGAGAGGTGCATTATCTTTTAGTGTTTGCAAAAGTCACGAGCTAAAATTGGTTGAATGGAATCACACAAATTTGACACGTGAATGTAGCCAGCGAAAGTAGCGAGTGAAAATCTGTAAGCAATTGCACCCTAACGTTGAAATTTTTTTAGTTCTCTGGACCTTTCAGAGTTTTCATTTGAGTTCTGTCGAACCAACTTTGATGTAATGTGTGAAAAGAGTGTTAACCTTAAAACGGAACTTTTTTTCTGATTGTCAATTCTTTCTCCTTTATTTTTTTAATTTTAGGTGTTGTAGGTCTCTCGTGTGTTACTGCAGAAGGATTACAGCAAGTTCTACAAGCTACTCCTCTCACATTGGTCACTGCAAGCCCAGAAGCAGCTGCTGTGTTTGAGCATCAACGGAAACAAAGCCTTTTGCAACAGCAGCGGCGACAGCAACAGCAGCAATCTGGTGCAACTATCCATCATTTGGGTCCAAGAGGCCTGGCCAGCCCCATATCCAACCAGAATGTTTCATTAATATCCAACATGAGTAATATTAGACAGTCTGCTGGTGCTGCCTCACTGTCGGCAGCTTCAGTTTCATCCTCTTCTAATACCTCAACCATTTCTATGGCTTTGAAAGATGTTCAACTTCCATTCACAACTTCTGTAGCAAGAGGTGTAATACCTTCAAATACTGGAGGGCCATCCCCAAAGAAGATCAAATTGGAAGAGAAGCCAGCTCAAAACGACAAAGTTGCCTCTTTGAGGCAATCTGTTTCAAATTATAAACGATGTAAGATGAGAGAAGTGAAATCAAAGTACAGAGACAATTTGACTGAACTATTTTACCTGCAGGCTGGAGGTAACATGGTTGAATTTCAGACATGGAAGAAGAGGCCAACACAGCCATTGCTCAACTTCTTAGAAGGGAGTAGATTGGATAGTGATGATGAAGATGATAGACTCCAAGAGAAGAGGATTAATGATGAAGTGAGTTGTGGCTTTTATTTTTAGTACCTATTTTATGTTCAAGATTCCCACCCAGGTGGTGATATGGGAGAAAGTCTTGATTTTTTTCTTTCTTTTTTAGTTGTTGTCAAGATTGTAAAAATCGATCTTGAAGAAGATAAAGGTCTTAAATTTTAGAAAAGGTGGGCCGGGGTACAATTTTCCTGTTCACTCAGATATTTTGAGCGGATTAGAACTTTCTACGAAATATACAATTTACCAAATAGCATGCAAACTGTAGTATATAGTTGAATCAATGCTCGTATAATTTACAATACCATTTTTGTTTAACAAAAAGAAGACTAATGTTGAATAGTTATCTTTTGAAAAACAATTATTTTGGTGTGAAATACGAATGAATATAATAAATTATAGACAATAAGACGAGATTTAACTCATTCGCCACTAGCCTGATACTACACTGACACCAAGATAAACTATGGGTCTCACTGACTGAGGGAAGGGAAATAACTCTTCCAAGCTTAGAGGGTGATATATTTTTAAAAAATCATAAAAAATACAGTTTTTATCTTAGGAAAAAAAAAAAAATACTAGAGTGGATATGCCCCTCGATGTGCGCTAACGCCTTACATGGGCAGGTCACTCTTGTTGCTTTTAACTCGCCTTCTTTCTTCCGTTCCTAAAACTTTTGATACCGGTATCATGGCGAGAGTTATCTTTTCCCGCACCATTGCTGGTGTCACTACGACTACGGTGATAGCGCTGTTCATTTCCGTTCACACCCTCTCACGTTACCGTACAACCCCTACTCGTACAGTTGGAAAAGTGTTTCCTCTAATGGGGCGGCTGTGTGTCCAACACTCGTACACCCATATAGAACGATAAAATTGAGCAAGAAATATGTGTAATGGATAATTTATATTTTCAGTTTATTATACCCTATTCACTTCTTTACACCTTTCACAAACAGGATATATTTTGTATCTCATTCATACTTTTTCCACGCAACCTTTCATCCATAAGTAAACATTGAACTCCCCTTAGCTAAAATTTAAAATGATGGACGCCATTGCTTTCCTTCTCGATTGGGGTGGATTTTTTCTTCAAGGTGGAGATAAAACAATTGGTTAAGTCTGTCCAATGGTAGAAATAGACATGGACATGCGAGTCTGTACGTTTGATGGATGCGAACATCGAAGGGCATATCCACTCTATAAAATAAACCGAAAAGAATGAAGTTTTAGGTAAATATAACTTTATAATAGGTTACACGTATGTTGTAATAAAAAAAAATATATTGAAGTCCGAATTCACATTCAGAATCACACTAATTGATACAAGTGTCACGGCAAAGATAAAGAAAAGTAAATTATATCAAGATATAATACATATGAATGCTACATAGCTGTGGAGGAGACATATATAGGAAAAAAAAGGATGGGGGGAATAGAGGAGACATAGAGAAATAGGCAGAAAATACAGATTTACAACATCAAATCACACCACCAAGCCGGCCGCAACACCAAGTCTTAACATCAAGTCACAAAGGACAACACGATTCAATGACGGAACATCACAACAAAAAAATAGACAGCTATAGTAGGAATGACGTTAGAGAAAGCAATAGAAAATACATTTATCACAGAACATCAAAACAAAAAAAAAGAAGAAAAGGAGGAAGACATAAGAGAAAGCAATTGAAAAACTTATGACAGGAAAGGAATTAAACATGAAAAGCAATCTCGGAAGATTTGACAGTAAATAAGAACAAAACTTTGATAAAACGATCTGTTAGAATCTTAGTTTGATGTATTTTCCGCTCAGAAATATCAAATTTATTTGTTTAAATTTCATTTTGGAATTCTTAAAAGACATCACCTTTGGGTTAGAGATTTCAGAGCCTGAATTTTCTAGATCATTTTCAATTTAATCTATTTTTTCTGCAGAAATCCTGAAGCTATAAAGGTAAAAATTAGATTAAAAACTAGATCAACAATTATTGATGAAATCATTGATTCAAAACTGTAATCTCACTGAGTTCATGAAATCATTCCCCATGGAAAGGAACCTGCACATTTATCGTATTTGCCACATGACTCTTATTTTGTCCTTTGGACTCTTTTGTGTTATTGAATGCATTCCTATTTATTTTTTTGTTTCAGGTGAAGGTATTGACTAGTACTGGAAGCAATATCCCAGTGGCCACGCCTGTGGCTATAGCCACCACACTTCCCCCTTCAGTTTCTGCTCTCAGCCAGCAAGGTAGTAATATCCTCGCCTCTCCCTTCTCAATAACCAACCCTAAATTCACCGCCTCCGCAGGGATAGACGACTTTCTCAGACAACTGTCTGCCTATGTCAAGGGTATCTTTCATCCAGTCCTAATCTGTTCCCTGCTCCCTGGGTGTTTATACTTCAGTTTGTTTATTTTTTTGGTTGCTATTTATGTGGCGTCCTGCAAAACTGCATTTTACTTGATTTCAGTTCTAGGACATAAAATAGATTTGCCTTAAAATGTCAAAAGACATGATGAAAAGCACTCAGTGTCTGTCCAGGTTTCCTTTTGAGGCCCAATTTGACAAAACTTGTCAAATTTGATTTTCTTAGTTATTTTCATAATTTGATTTTATAAATTTTTTTCAAGGCAGCTGCCACTCAGGTTAGGTACTGTAACAGGAGTAACCCCCAGGTTTGATTCAGAGTATTTTTAAGAGTAGTCGTGATAAAAAGATAGCCAACTGATCCTGTAGCCGTGCTGGAATCCCCCTAAAAAACCCAAACAAATCAACAAAAACAAACCCTCTAGAAAATCACTTGACGAATTGAGACATTGTTTTTGGATTTTAAAGAATATAAAGCTGCACCATTTGATACTTTAAAATTTTCAAGTTGTCTGTCCTGAACATTAATTATTGGATTATTATGTTTCCGTGTCTTAAGCCCACAGCCTCTAACATAAAACTTTCAGCCAGTCCCACAGGTTTTTTTTAGTCGAGGATAGAACTGACACCAGACACTAAAAAATTTGTTAGAATGTTATTTCTTCATAAATACCTAACTCTTATTGAGTTCTTCTTTATTTTCATATCCTTTGGCTATTTTTACAATTTTTCAAAGTTCGTAAATTTTCAGATAATTTACCTGTTTCTTCCCAAACTCTAAAATTGCTCTGACGTCATGATGAGTGTTAAATTTGAATAATTTATCCGTGCTTGCGCTTCTGAAAAAATTTAGGCTTAATCTATGCATTGGTGAGTCTGTGGTTAAGAAGTTTGGGTAGTGTGGCTATCTTTGTTGCTGAGTTAAGATTGTCTGAAATTGGCATATTGGGACAATGCGACAAGTTGGGAAAAGTGACCAAATATTACGTTTTTCAAAATGTCGTAACTTTCTTAAAAATCATGCTATTGAAATAATCTTGGTACCAAATTCATATGGTTATAAGTTCTACAAGCCACAACCATTAGAAATGAAAAATCAGTTTTTGGTACCTACTACAAACAGGCCACAGTGGGTTGATCACCTGTTCGGCTTAATATCTTGATCCACAGAAATCCAGCGTAATAGTGCTGGCCTTACAATGGTAAAAGGGAACTGGATAAGAAAGAAAGACTAAAAATTTATTATGTCATAAAAAGTAGTTCAGATAATTGAATGAAACTTTTTTTTATTATTTAGAGTTTGAATATTAACCCGTGTCCTGTGATAGGTGAAAAATTTCGAAAACCACATGTTTGACTGCGAATGACGCCTTTTTCCGTTGACGCCCACTACTTCATGTTACGTGAAGGTTGGAAAATTGCATTTCGTGTGCTGACCTGTCACTTGATTTCTTGAGTTGCCGAATTTATGTCTGTGACCACACAGTTTTACGTATCAGCCAATAAAATGAGAAATTATAACTCATTCAACAAACCCCGGCCCCAGGGAGGTCAAATGAAAATTTACAACCCCTCCATGGATGAAAGTTCGCCAGAAATTTCTGGCCTGTGGATGTCAGTGTAAAGCGAATAAGAAAAATAACGGCCGTCAATCGAGTCGGTAATGTTGCGCATGCGCTCTCATTGGGTCGGGTCAATGTGGCCAGTTTGGGGCTAGATTTAAACTACGTTTAGCGCTCCCACTAGCTAGGGCGACGACCTCTAACTACCTCTACTTTTATGATGGAAGTTTCCCATTTACTATTAATAGCAATCACACCAGAGAAAGCCCGGTCAAATCTATAAATAACAACCAATTAGATAACACCAAACAGACAACGTGGTTGCTTTGCGTCACTATCGATCGATAAACATGTGTCAACCGCTTTGTTCTCATACACAGCTCTCACTTTCACTGTGTAGTTGGAGTTACAAAGCCACGCTTTTGGCTCTGGACTTCCTGTTGGACTAATGAGCGGTACGGGGGTTAATGCTGTACTCTTCTACTTGTGATACTACTGATGTTTTCAGACTTCTTTTTTCATTTGCCATTTACACCCCTGAATAGGGCCTGACCCGGCTATTAATATTATTTTCACCGCCAATATAACTATATGCGTGAGTCTGTTAGAAATAGAATCCGTGCTGCCCCCTACACCTTTTAGATGTAGGGTTCCCAGCTGTATCGATAGAGCCCTAAAACAGCAAAAAACAATCAAACAAAACCTGGAATTGATCATTTTTTTTTTTTTAATTCAAGGTCTGGAAATATCTGGAATTAGCTTTTGTGGGCATTGGGTCTGGAATTGGTCGGGAATCTATTCACTAATATAAATAGCAATGAAAAATCCTGATGGTGTATCTCTACTATGAATAGTGAAGGAAAATCCGGATGGTGTAATTTTAGTAATGATATCCGGATATCTCGCCAACTAAGACGAGATGTCAACAGTCAACTGAATCAAAAGTGGCGGCTCTAGTTAGTCATATTTAGCCAATTCAGGGGTCTGAAATTTGTTTGAATGGGTCTGAAATTTTTTTTCTTTGATGGGCTGGGAACCCTGAGATGGCATCAATCCAGTCCAAAACTGAAAGTCAATTACGACCAATTAATGTAGAGGTTTGCATAAAAAAATGTCATGGGTTTCAATTTCGTGACAGCTGAGAGAAAAAAGAAATGCTCATTTATTTCCGGCCTCACTATAGAATGTTTAACAGTAATTAAGCAGCATGATTGGTGTATCATTTTGATAATGTGGAATGATTAGTGTTGTTTACAAGATATGATTGCAGTGGTTTGAAACAATTGTTGCTGCACATTAGCTCCATCTTTTTATCATCAGTGTTGTCTATCTTGCCAAAGCTTATTGCTGTCCATTGTTCCAACGTTCTTAAAAGTCACATTTTTTCCCTAGACGTAGAAAGTATATTGTGATCTTGTTGACGTTTAGGTTTGAAACAAGTATAAAAGGTACCTGGCAGAGTGGTTAAGTCACTCCTGGATGTGAAGGACTCCAGAGTTTGAATCTTGACTTCCTCATAGTTTACATGGCTTTGCTCTGGATATTGCCTTTGACATTACTTTTTTCCCCTTCTTTTGGCTTGATGTGATCATTATCTATCATCAGTGTACATGATTTGAGTTTTTCACTTTTGCTTGATATGTTTGTTGCACATGAATTGTCTCGGTGAGGATAATTTTCTGCAGATATTGGTCATTTTTTTGTTGACTAAGGATTTTCCATTGATCCATGTTGCCAGTGCACGGCGGAAGCCAACACATTCTGTACATAACATGGATTTGTCTCGGCCACGCTTTTTTAGCTATTCGCTCAAATGAATTAAAAGCACAATAGTGTTTTTTGTATCGTTGATTTTCATAAGTTCCCATTTTATATTTTGTTTACATCATAGTGCATGACTAGACTTTTTGGTTTTGTTGTGTTATCCATTGTGCACATTACCGCTGAGCAGTGTTGCGCCCAACGTCATGTCCACTTTGGATTAGGTAGAAAAGGCAAACAGGTGATCACCCCACTGAATGGCACGACCATCACATGTTTAGGTGTTGCCCATAACAATATTTACTGTTGCCTTGATGGTAAACCCCTCAGCTATATAAGAAAACAGTGCAGATTTTGCCACATAAGGCGCACGACTAGACTATGTAAACCATAGACATAATCTATTATAATTATAACTAGACACCACATGCAGCTTTGAATGCCCTCTCTCACTTTGGTCCCACTTGATGGCCATTTTGTGGTGAAGGATCTGACTTTGCAGGCTAAAATACTAAAATAGATTAGCTATGTCTCTGACTGATAGATGCTTGAATTCGGTGCCAATCTGGTAGGAAAATCATTTGTATTTACCGCAACAAAATGGCCGGCAAATGGGACCATGGATTGGCTCTTGTATAGTGTCTATTTATATAGATTATGTCTGTTATTTAAACAAAATTGAAATCATTTAGTGCTTGTGATTTTGGATTATTTCATAATGGAGATTTTTTTTTTCTTATAGCATCATTTGTTATGTTAGTTTTGTAGAAAATTAATGTTAATGTTATTGACAGTATTCAAGTGAAGAATATAGATATTGATTCTTAGTCAATAGTGAAAGTGAAGGTGGTCATTCAATTATTATTTTTAAGGTTCACCATATTATTACAAACATTTTGCATACCACTTAAAAGAAAATTTAAATTATAATTTTATTGGGAATTTTTTATAGTTGAATTTCATGCAGTTGTGATGACTTCTGTCCTTGTTTCTGCATTCCAGCCATGAACACCTCATCTACTGCCACCAACAGTTTGATTACCTCTTCGTTAGTCACATCAGCATCTTCAGAGCTTAAGCAACATCTAACCCTATCCAAAAGTGGTGATGGCAAAGGCCTGCACACATACAGAGGACCCACTCAAAGGTTATTGAAACGGAGCTACTACTTTGATCACTAGATAGCTAACTCAGTTTGAGAAAGTTATTGTCTTGGTTGCAGTTAGTTGCAGGGGGTTTATATTTCTGATGACATGTATTTTATGGGGATTAATCCTAGAGCTGCCATAGGCGCCATCTTTCCCTCTGGTAACACTGCTGATCTAATGATCAAATGAACACTATCATTATTTAAAATGAGAAATGCAACAATTCCATTCTTGTTTTAACACTTTGGTTGCTGGAATCTACTTCTACTTTGAACTATATGTCGTCCTCCCTTGGCTTACTTTTTCTCAAGCGCTTATGGCCCATGAGTGTTACAAGCGCCTCTTCCTAAACCTTGATTTGTTTGAAGCCGTGTGGCGGGCGCTGAAATGACCTTTCTGTGTCCATAGAGCCCTAAAACAGCAACAAACAAACTTTATACTTTCAATGAATAATTTCATTAGTGTTCTTATATTTGCCTATGGCCTCATATATATTTTCATTATCCGTATCTGGTTTCCAGTCAGCCCATTCCGTCCAAAAGCATTAAATCTCAAAGCTCATCCCCTGGAAGATCCCGGCAAACCATCACTTCAGTCTATGAGAATGTCACAGGTTCTCAAGATGTCATTGTGGAAAGAGCAAAACAGGTATTTCTGACTCAACAATTTTTGTTGGTACAATACAAATAATGTTGACATAATTTTCTTGATTTGAGTTAAGCAAATTATGTTGGGGTTGATTTGGAAGTGTGTGATTGAAAATTTATGAAAAGTTTTATCAAGTTTCTTGTCATCTCAACTTTACCAGCCTATTTCCCACCACGTCTTCTTTTATATGCCTTTGTCGTGTTGGGTTGTTGGTGAGCATTTTTTCTGTCCTCTTATCCTGCTATTTTCATTTTTTGTCTTAAAAAAGTTCTAAAGTTTGAAGTTTTCAAAGGTGACTCAACAGAACTTGAGAAGATTTCATGTGAATCTCAAAGGCAGAGCCTTGAACTTTGAAGGGTCCAGAGAAAAAAATCCTGCGCCAGGCGGGACTTGAACTCGTCCTCCACATCGAGCCAGGGGCACCCCCTATTTTCATGTCTTCAGTGACATAATTCTGTAACTGTGACTTCGTCTACACGATTCTAGGACACAAATTTGACATTTCATAATGCCACAACTTTCTTCAGTATGATGCTATTGGGATAAATGTAATATTAGATGGCTCATGTTTTCCCTGCCTTTGTCAATTGTTTGTACCAATGTGCAAGTTGAAAATTTAGTTTGGAATACCTTTTCAGAACTTTTTCTTGTTCTCTCTATAATAAATTGCTTATACTTTCATTCGTAATTCTAGGAAGCTCAGGTGATTCAAAGAGTGAATGAGCTGAGGAAAGAAGGTTTATGGACTGCAAAAAGATTGCCCCGTGTTCAGGAACCCTCTCGACAGAAGGCTCATTGGGATTATTTGTTGGAAGAGATGACTTGGCTTGCTGCTGATTTTATCCAAGAAAGAAAGTGGAAAAAAGCCACGTCTAAAAAGGTAGGAATGTCAGTAGAAAGGTGAGACTAGAAATTGTCAGTGCCACAGTTGCAATGAGCTAATGATTTTCAGCCAGTAAGATAAGAAGTGTCATTTTCCTGGGGAGGCAACCCCTGTGTCCCGAGTGTTATATATAATCGCATCGTGTGCTACTCCTCGTGCCATGCCTGGGACTCGCATCTACTTGTCTGACCACTTGCCTTGCGATCACCAGTCATGTTACCTACCTATGTCTTTTAAATTCACTGCATTTCGTTTAGTTTGTTTGTTACATAATGCCTGTCCTGTTGTATTGTAGTAATACAGTATCAGAAAGAGTGAGGAGCAACATTATTGTGATGTGATTATTTTTTATTGTCATGTGTCATTTGTGTTTGTGCGCTTCTCAACAGTTGGGGCTCCAATTCGATTTGTGGATTTTACATCAAAAGCTTTTCTTGGGGAATTTTATCATTCATCTGTTTACGCAGAAAATACTGGTTTTGGGCTGAAGGAATACTAGTTTCTGTCTCTGAGGGTTGGCAGGTCTGGTATTACTGTAATCGCTTACGGCGGGCCTGGTTGTTGAGCGTGTGTAAATCAATCGAATACACACTAAGGTGAACCCTTTACTGTATTCCCTAACGCTGCTTTTTGCCATTTCAGATTTTATAAATCTGCTACTTTCCACTGAAAGCAAATGAACACACAAACTTTCAGATTAAAATAATCTGACCAGTCAGAACTCATACACTCAATCATTGGAGAACATACACAGGGGAAATCATTGTGGTTGGAACACACATCAGAGTAAGACTATAATTCATCTGTACACATACAGCAGTGTGAAAAGACACATCGTCTCACAATGTCCCTTGTTGCTTTGAGATGTTGTTTTTTTGTCTTTTCGTTTTTTCATTTTGGTTACTTTTTGAGAGAGACATGATGGAAAGTAAGTCGTCTCTTCGCAGCACCTTCTATTATGTACTTTGGTAATATTGTAACAAATAATTGAATACAATTATTATATCAGATGTTTCATGACAGCTACTATTACTACAACTACTAAGACTACTACTACCACTAAGACTACTACTACTACTACCACCACCACCATCACCATTGTCTGAAATGTGCACTTTTGTTGAAATTTCAGATTGCAAGGATGATATCAAATCACTTCAGAGAAAAGGAGATGAAAGAATTGAAAGCTGAAAAAGAAGAGGCGATCAAGTTGAAGAAAATAGCTAGTCAAATGGCAAAGATGGTGAAAGAATTTTGGAGCAATATTGAAAAGGTAAATTTAGGTTGAAAAATCTGTATACATTGTTCTTTTAATAGAGGACTTTCTTCAGTAAATGATTTGTTCTCTGTTTGTCTAATCTTGTTTGTTATGGAGGCATTTCACTCCCAAATGGTCCAACTCTAGTCACCACCCCACTTTCGATTCTCCTCAAATTTGCAACACTTTTATTGAAGTTGGCCAGGAATAGCGATTTCCAGAATTTTAGTAAATGAGTAAAAAAAAAAAAAAAAAAAATACTGATTGGTGTAAAAAATGTGAAAATTTTGGATTGCGACCAAAGTCACCAAACATTGTTTCAAGAGTAGTGAATACTAATAACATTGTACCAGTGTCTTTTCTTGCCGAATTCACCAATTAAAATCAAGAAATTCATTTATTGGTCACTTGAGCAATAAGGAAACATTGGGGTTGCATTTGTTATGCCGGTCAGTATATTTTCCTCAGGGTTTTTGATTGAAAACTGAAGTAAACTCACATTATGTATGTTAGTCAGTGATTGAGAATGCCACCAATGGACTTTTATTTTTATATTTCCCTTATTTGCAGGTTGTGCAATATAAACAGACAACACGACTGGAAGAAAAGAAGAAAAAGGCGCTAGATTTACACCTGAGTTTCATTGTGGATCAAACCGAAAAGTATTCATCATGGCTGACTGCTGGTCTGCAGTCGGCTGATAATACCAGTAAAACATCATCCTTAGACTCTGAGAATGATGGCAGTGATGCTGGCGATAGTGAGTATTACAATAGTTTGTCCCAATGGAGTGTGGTCAATCATTTTCCTTTCACGAAACCTTGGCAATCAGAAAAATGGATAAACTAGCTATGTGTGAAAGTACAACATCGTACTATTTTTGGAACTGGTTGAAATCGCCATTTACATCGAATACTTTGTTGTAGAGCAAAAACTAAGAGGAGTTGTAAATTATACTTCCGTTAGGCGATAGATGCATGTCTCTTCTTTACAGATATGAAATTTCAAGCTTCTGCGATGAGTGCTTCACTATGCCATTCGCTAATTCAAAATATCTACTGAACGGCGAAAACAACGACATCGGGAAACCCTCAGGCATTCCTGTGACAATGAGCGTAACCGGGGGTGATAGATACAGAAGAATAATGTTGAATTAATCATTTTGGCGTGAAATAAGAATGTACATAATGAATTATAGACAATAGGACGAGATATTAAAGAGAAATTTTGAAAATGTATATGGTAAGTACGATTTATTTTTTTACAGGTATGATGTGTGTTTTGGGGTTGTCAGTTTTTTATCCAAAATCTGGTCTCTGTCAGGAGTTTTGTTTGCTTGGGGGTTGGTAGGAATGGAATGTGGAATGCGACAGATACTTTTCAAAACGTAGTGCAATGTTTGGCATGTTTAAAAATTCATAAAAAAAGACCAGTTCTTCCATGATTATGTCTTTTCCCTTTTTTCTGAACTCTATAATAATGGGGTACGAGACACACTGGTTAATTTGTATTGTGAAAGATTTGTGCAATTAGATACTTGCTAATTTGTGCCAGAAACGATGGGAACAACAGTGAGTATTTAGAAAAGAAATCCCACTTGAACATTCAGACCTTTGGGCCAATCTGACTTTGATGAAAATTATTTTGATTACATTTTTCAGATCTTTCTTTCTTTATCAATAACCTTTTAGTCCTTTTCGTTGTAAGGTACATTTTTCAGATAAGGTTTGTAAATTTTTAATATCTTTTCTTTTCAGCGGAATTTCAACCAATGGGCACAGCCAGTGATGATGAGGAAACGATTGAAAAAGAGGAGAATGAAGCTGGAAATGATGGGGTGAGTGTCTTTGTTTTCAAGTTTCTGACAAGTTTGGATGAAATGGAACAGACTTAATACTTTTTGATTAGATTAAAAATAATTTTTGAGCTGAGAATGATGATTCTGTCAAATGTTGAAATTTTAATTTCATTTTTCAAATGAAGGATGGATCGAAGGAAGAATTGGAAGCGCTTCAGAAAGAAAGTGAACTGCCTCTAGAGGAGATATTGAAAAGTTTGCCCAAAGAGATGCTTGATGGGCCTTCAAGTAGATTAGAGTTTGAAAATGATTCTAAAGAGAACAGTGCTATTGGAGACAAAGTAAGTCATTTTTCCCCCTTGATTTTATACTGTTCTATAAATAGACTTTCCGAAACAATCATTGTTTACACTAGAATTAAGTAGTCTGAATCCAAATTTATAACTATCCACACAAATCAAACAGTGTGGCTGGACAGAACTTTTTATTCTAATTGATTTGATTCCGATTGGACAGTATTGAAGAAAGTTCTGATATTTTCATGTGTAAAAACTGGGTCACGTTTGCAATTTCTAGATTTTGAATACGAGTCGCGACGACAAGCCCAAATTTTGCAAAAAAATATTTATTTATCAACCAATTTTGATGATTTGGGTAAATTGCTCAGAAAAATAAGGAGCTAAATTGAGAATAAACACAAAAACTATACAAAGCCAACATTTTTGACAAAGACTATTTTAATTAAAACCCCATAATTTACTCTTGGACGACCCAGATCGGTAAAAAGAAAAAAGTTAAACTTGAGCTCTAGAATGCAGCGAGTCGATGTTCGTAATGGTAGACTAGAATCTACTGAAGATGTTAAGTTAAAAACAATGTTTGGAGAAACAGGAAATAAAGTTTTAAAGTTCCTTTTCTTCTGAATTTGTGTTAGGTAGGTGAGGCATTTTATGTTTCTAAAATGGCATTAAAAAGCCAAGATGGACAAAGTATTTGGAGAATTTTGAAAAAGTAGAATCTTGTTAAAAAAATATCCACCTTCATAATCCCTTACAATTAATGGGGCCCAACTAAAAATAATGGTCTATTATTATAATGTGATCCATTGCCACAAGTCTTAAAGGTACCACTGATAATGAATAATTTACACTCCCCTCTGTCAAATATATGTGCCGGGGGAGTAGTTAGTGGATTGGAGGATGATTTTAATTTTGTGTTTTTAGCATAGAATGGATTGAGGTGCCACACAGTAATCGCGTCTCAAATTGTTGATTTCAATCGGTGCTTTGTGAATATATTTTTTTACAAATTCTTCAGGCAAAGGATGGAGATTTTGATGGTGAAGGTGAAGATGACAGTGATGAGGAAGAGACTCTAGAAGAACAGGAATGTCATGAGAAGAATTACACAGAAGAATTACAAGACTTGAAAGCAGAAGGTATTTCATCATTTTGATTCATTGACTGGGATTGGATAAAAATTATTTTCCTTTTTTTCTTTTATCATGTATCATGTAATTGTTTTCACTATTTCTTTGCAACAATTGTTTAGGAAACAATTTACATTTTGTTTTACAGGAGAATTAAGTGTAGAAGAACTGATGAAAAAATATGCTGGTGCGTATGACAGTGATTTTGAAATGCCAGAGGAGAGTTCTGAAGGTGACAGCTCTGATGAAGATGACGTTGACAATGCTTCATCTGGTGAGTTCACATTTGGTCCAATTTTTATAGTGACTCTTTTGTATTATTAAATGAGACTATTGATCTCAATACCTTTGAAGGGAGATAACGTGCTGCTAGTATATTCTCATTCTATTTTATTGAGATACTGTTAGTCAGCTTAAGTTTTGCTGTATTGAACTTTTTGTCAAAAACACCTTGAAATATATAACAAACACCACATTTTTGTGTGTATAGGACTAAAAGCTAGAAATACATTTAATCCTTTAACTCAATGAAGACACAGATTTTAGGGACTGGGCTGACTGCAGAGACACAATTATAGCCTAGTTTTAAAGGTTTGTAACTGTTACCTTCATATCTGCTATTTTCATATAAAAATACATTGAAGTTGTTTTTATATAATTTAAAAGACTAGGGCTCTGTCTGAGCTTTCTGACTTTTTTCCTCTACTTATCGTCTCTATTCAGCCTCGGTCATGAAATAGCTAAAAACATTTTTTCCATCTATTTTATTTAGAAACGAATGGTAAGGTATAATCCATTTGAAAACAATTAACAACAGTTCTTTATTATCTGATCCATCCTACATGAACAGGCCTGCCAACCATCAAGATTTTATCATGAACAATTTGTTTTGTATTTTGGGGGGAAATCACGATTTCACGATTTAGTACTTTATGAATCTTTGAAAGAATGAAAAATGTAAATGTCATTTTGTCGAGTAAGAATCGTAGCTAAAATAGTTGTATGGAGTGTTGATAATCTTCATTTTATCTTATAGTACCTACTAAATGCTGAAATAAGATGTTTCCAAAAAGTTCTGTCGTTTTTTGTTGACACATTTAGTCAGATCGTTTTGGGGTTCATTACTACAGGTTTGCCAACAATTAAGATTTTCCCGATAATTTTTGTGTGTGTGTGCGCGAAATAAACTCTCATTAGAGAAATGTTCCCTTCAAAACATTGAAGCGCCCTGGTGTGACTTGAACTCGAGACCCTCGCCACAGAAGTCCGTACTCTTGATGACAAGGCCACGTCGCATCCGATTGAGGTTATGTTTATATATAGTCGTAAAAAGTTTGAGGAGTATTGTTTTAGGAATGGAACAACATTGTAGTAAATACTATGATCCGATATTACATTAAATTGACGCATCAATAACATTGATCGTGTGTCAGTGTAGTTTTAGTACGTATTGTTTTTTGGTTTGTTTTTTTCGTCTTTTCGTTTTGGTCACTTTTTGCGACTAACATGAGGGAAGGAGAGTTATCGGCAGTACTTGGCCTCAATGTAATTTGCACTGCTAGCGTTAATGATAATGCCGTTCAGCACATTTGATCAGTGCATTGTATAATCATTCACCACCACCACCACCTACTGCTACTACTACTGCTACCAATACCACCACATTTTCTTAAAAAAAGGCCAGCTAGCGAACTTGCTGATAGTTTAATGAATTCGTAACAAGAAGGGAGTTGTATTGGGCGTTTATTTAATCGTTTGTGCTAATGTCGACACCGGAGCATTATCCCCAATTTCAATCTCTGGAAGTTGGCAGGTCTGTTACTATAAATCATTTGATTATGGCCTTCGAATTTTAATAGTTTGACGAAACTGCCGCCTCCCCCCCCCAAACAAAAATTAAAAATTTAAAGAAATTAAACATTTTTAAAAATAAAATTGAAAAAATCCTGTTTCTCATGCATTTTCAGTCAGTTATCTACTTACTGCTGTCGATCAGCATAAGATTAGATCTTATGCTGATCTTATGCCTTTTAGAATGATGATACATTGAATTAAACTTTGTTTGTCATGCGTCTGTTCAAGAGATCTGATTATTTATTTTTCTTTGACAGGGTCAGAGAAAGAAACCGGTGAATCTGAAGATGAAGAGGAAGACATTGAGGAAGATTATTGTAATAAAGATGGCTCAGAAGAAGGAAAGGAAGCTGTGGGGTTGGAGTTTCTTGTCAAAGAGGAAGATAAAAACCCACCTGAAGATTTAAAGGTATTTTTATAGGATTTAATTTTGCTGTTACATACAGTAACGGTTGTTTGACACAAATGATAAAAAAAACCCCAGACAACTCATGAAACTCGACTCTTAGGTGAGAGGAAAGACTACCCAGGAGAGCTTTTGAAGTCTTACACCCAATACTGAAAGGATACTGCAAGACGGGACTCTCTTTTTTCAAACAAGACTCGTCACGTTAGTTCTTGGACATTATTTGATATAGGAAAATCGGCCCAAGTTGCAACCTAATAGAAGCAATAAAATCTTTATATGAAAACCCTCCAAGTGAGTTCAGATAGCAGGAAAAACATCTTATTGTGAACCTAACAAAAATTGGCACTTGTGGACAGTAAAGATATTATTCAAAGTAGATGTTGGGAGTAAGACAGGGATATGTTTTAGCCCTCTTTTATTATTACTTTAATAGATTTGATTTCTAGACAGTGTAATCAAATGAGACCAATCAGTTTAGGAATGCCTTAGAATTATACGGCTAGTAAGACATAAATACTTTGCTATGGAATAATATTTAGGAAGGGGTCATTAATGAAACAAAAACAAAACAAATGTACACTATACTGTACATAATGTTTTCCCAACACACTTGATTGTACTAATTAAATGACAACGGTTTGGTTGCTTTTTTTCCCTTTCCAGTCCAATGATGATGGTCCAGGAAAAGAGTTCAATGATATTGCTGCAGCAGCTCAGAGCTTACAGCCAAAGGGTTACACACTAGAAACAACAGAGGTATTGATTCACTTTTCCTGTCTCTCTATCAATTTAAGCGTTATGTGTGATTCCTTGCGACAATTGGGGTTTTGGGATATATGGCATTGCATGTTTTTATGTTTGGATTATCATCTCTCATCGGAATGTAGGACGGGAAAGAGATGACATTGCCAACCTTACTTGTTGCCTCATGGCTTAGCGGCTTTAGCTTTGTAAGCAGAAGGTACTGGGTTCCAATCCTGGCAGAGATATTGGGATGTTTTCTTTTGAATTTTCTTGTTTCATGGCTGTGGATTCTATGTGGCAGATACACTATAAATCGGAGGCCTGGCCTTTGATAAGACTTAAATGTGTTGCCAAGGTACTTTTTTTGTTTGTTGCAATTTTAGAAATATATATATATTATGTCGCGATCCCTGGCTAAACCTCCGTGTGTAATTGCTATTTAAGATAACACGTGAGATTTTCTCACTATTGACACCTGTTACACACATTTCATGGTTATAACATTATACTGAGTTTCTGCGGTGAAGCTAGTTTGTTCACTGCTATCGTCCATCTCAAAATGGATTTCCATTTTTTAAAAATATCTTTGCGATTTTTCATCTCTGGCCTTTTCTGTCTATCATTGTGAAACTTTTGAACTTGCGAAGAATTGCCAAAATGAAATCATTCCTCCCAACTGAATGTTTAAAAACAGTGGTATCGACTTTAATTCTATCACGTTTAGACTATTGTAACTCACTCTTGGCCGGCCTTCCAGATGCACAGTTAAAAAAGCTCCAGCATGTTCAAAACAACGCTGAAAGTTGGTGCTGGAAAGATCTTACGGTGACAGCTCTGCCGAGATGTTGATGCAGTTGCATTGGTTACCCGTTAATTCCCTTTCTGACCCTATAAAATCACGTCCAACTATCGACTTTTAAAAAACGCCTGAAAACCTTTCTATTTCATAAATATATGGTGTGCTTAGTGGTAAATTATGTCAGCATTAATTGCAATGTGCTTTACACAGGTGGCCAGTGTAGCGTTTCAGTTGCCTTTTAGTGCGGTGTTGTAAACTTGCTTTTATATGAGTGTAAAAATGTATTGCTAACTTTAATTAGATGTTGCTTGACTGTATGTTATGGTATTTTTTAAAAACTGTAAAAGCGCTTTGGGGTTTCGACAGAAGCGCTATACAAATATTCTTCGTTATTATTATTATTATTATTATTATTATCACTGAGCTGTACATACGTGGGTTGTATGGGTGCCAGACTGCTGGAAATTTCTGCCAGGCAGGCAGGAAAATGAAAATTCTGGATATTGTGTCTTGCCTGCAATCTGTGTTGGTTGCAGGAAAGAAAGAAATTATGAATTCTTAGACCAGCTGGCATACATATGGTTGGTTAAAGTTACGTTTGTGTTAAATCTGGCTTTTTCCCTATGTTTAAGTTGAGCTTCGTGTCTTTTACGTGCAGCCCCCTGTCACCCATGCACTTTGAAATTATGGCAGCTTGCATATGATATAGTACTAATAGTACTGTTTTGTCTCAGGTGAAGACCAAAGTACCGTTTCTGTTAAAACACACTCTGAGAGAATACCAGCATGTAGGGTTGGATTGGCTGGCCACCATGCACGACAAACGTTTAAATGGAATTCTGGCTGATGAGATGGGACTGGGAAAGACTATACAGACCATAGCTCTACTAGCTCATTTAGCTTGTGAAAAGGGTAAGGTGTTTAATGGCTGGTAAATTATTTGTGTGTATGTTGCATTTCTCACATTACTTGTAAGATAGTATTAGAAAAGATAGTAAGATAGTATTAGAAAATATTTTAAAAAATTTCTCTCATTATGTGAGGTCAAATGGAAAAAAAGGTATAATTTGTGGCAATGTAATTATCAAAACATTATCTATTTCCCATGATATTCTCGTACTCTCTCCTGAAAAGAAAGATAGATATCGCAACCTGAACAAACATACCTAGTTTTTACAATTTTGCTTTTCCTTAGAAAAATCTGGATCCATAACATGATCTTACCTTCTGTTCTGTGTCTACACTAAAACATCTTCGATCCTAGCTGTCCAATCAATTCTACAGTAAAATCCAACTGGTTATAATGATATTGTCTTTGCAATTCTTTAATTTCAGGATGTTTTATTCCAAATTCATTCAATAAAATGCAACTCTTTACCCTCGCAATATAAATGCAATGAAAAATAAACTCTTCCACCACTTATCTGTTTTCCTAAGACAATTACATTTCCCATTCAACTGGCCTGATAAATCTACTCTCTAACTAATTTGGCTGCATGACCTCTAATCTTCTAAATGCCCATTGTCTTTACTTCTACGTTGAATCGTACCCTGTGTATTGGCATCGTGAATAGTTGATAGAAAAGAAACCCTTGATTGTACAGCTTGAGTATCCCCATTCCTCTCCCATCTCATATTCCCCCTCTTTGCTGTCTTTTCCCACTGTTTTACATCTTCTACCTGGAAAGCCCAATCTATTTGTTATCACATTCCCACATCTTTCAAAAGCCTAACAAGTGTAAAAATTATCAATAAACAAAACTGTTTTTAGAGAAATCCTTTGTAAAATATCTACTCGATGAGCTCTTAGCCGTGGCCCCAGAAAATACTGATTGTTTTGACCTCTGGTTGGACAAAAACTGGTTAAGATAAGCAATCCGAGGGAAAGCTAACCTTGTTTATTTTTGTTGACAGGCGTATGGGGTCCTCATTTGATTGTGGTCCCCACTAGTGTGATGCTCAACTGGGAGATGGAAATTAAAAAATGGTGCCCAGCCTTCAAGATTCTCACCTACTATGGAAGTATAAAGGAAAGGAAATTGAAGAGACAGGTAGGAAAGAATCTTTTATTTTTGTAAATTTGTTTTCAATATAATTATTCATACTGTTTTGTGGCGTAGCTGTAGTGCACTTGCCCTCTGATCTGGAGGTCCCAGTCCTGCCATGTCCTGTATTTCATCATGTTTAGACTTGTCAAGTGACTAGTTTTGCTTTGGTTAGTGTTGGCAGGCCTGTGCATATGCCATGTTTTTAGTACAATTTTTGAAGCAAAATATGTGGATACCGTGTTTTCTTTCTTTTCTTTGGGAGTATGCTTTTCATGTCTGGTTGATCAGTGGATCGCAGGCTGTTGGGCCTTCTTGGATTCCTTATGGAATTGTCCTATCTGAGATGGACCATAGATAGGTCCCGCTGTTGATTCATTTTTTTTATTGCCAAGAATGGTTAAATTTACAGGGTTCCTACCCTGTCGGGAAATTGGTCTTGAAAAAGATAAAAGGTCTTCAATTTTAGATGAAGCAAAATACGCAGATTTTTACTTATTTTTTCTCTTTGGGAGTGCGATTTTCATGTCGACGGTCAGCGGAGACGTTTCGAGTGATTAGAGCTCATTTTTTGTGAAATCACAAATTTAGCGGATGTGTTGGAACTCTTTTATTAGCAGTGAAAAGAAACGATTATTATTTGTTGACTGTTTGATATATAAGAATCAAAAGTAATTCCGTCATTGTTCTCAAAGATTTCACTCGATTGCCACTACTTCGGCTTCCTGTTTACACCTCTTGTTTAGTGCCTAGCTAGACAAGTCAAGATTGCGATTGAATTTTTAAATTCGAAATTTAGTAATTTTGAAATGAATCTAGCTAATCATCTAGTCACTCGGTCTGATGTCAACGGCAATGGTTTTAAAATCTAGTGCTCGCTGGTATCTAATCTGCCGTTAGGAACATCGACTCGCTGCGTTCTAGAGCTCAAGTTCTGCTTTTCGTTTTCTCTTTAGTCTTTAGCGATCTGGTTCGTTTGAGAGTAAATAATGGGGTTTTAATAAGAAATGGTCTTTATTATCTTATTACAAGTAGTAAACCAGTATGTGCACGTCCTTCCTAGTGGTCTACGGGTGGCATCTAGTTACCTTTTGATTTGTTTGTAGCTGTGTGGCGGGCGCTGAATTGACCTACCTGTGTCGATGGAGCCCTAAAACAACAAAAAAACACACAACAATACGTATTTAATAGCTTTTTCTGACCTCAAGGATGTAAGTCTGTATTTGTTTCGAGAAGTCTGTATTCTTGAGTTCGATATGATAGTCGGAGATAGGTAACAAACAAAAATAATGACGGTATGCGAAGTGTTGACACATGACATATTTTCCCAATACGTCACTTTATGGAAACATCAAGAATAAACAAAAATTAAGTTATAAAAGGACATGTGGCTTTACACTTATTTCTATTCATAACAGTGAGCAAAAAAAAGATGTGAAATGGTACAATTGCATTTTAATTGTTTTGATTATTCTCAAACCAATGGATTTTCTCCAACTTAATATGCAACAGGCACTAAAGAAAACTATGCCCTATCATCATGCAAGATTTTATAGACACATGTTTTCTAATAAAATATAGAGGCTCTATTATGATAGATGTGGATATTGGTTATGGTTTGATGAGAAAGGTTGCTGGTCATTTATTTAATAGAATGATTATTGTCAAGGATCATTGTAATTTTCCCTCATTTTCCGTACAGGGTTGGACCAAGACTAACGCATTCCATGTGTGCATAACTTCATACAAACTTGTTGTGCAGGATCATCAAGCATTCCGTAGGAAGAAGTGGAAGTATTTCATTCTTGATGAAGTAAGATATTTAGTCTTTTTCATAATGCATTATCTATCCTTAGGCATCCTTTTTTTATCATTTGTTTTACTGTTGACTATTGTCAATTTATGGTTCAGTCCATTTAATACTTTATGTGGTCCCTAATAGTTTTTAAAAGATAACATTGATTAATATATTTATGATGTGTCCTTTTTTGTTTCTTAGGCACAGAATATCAAAAATTTTAAGTCACAACGTTGGCAGATGTTGCTCAACTTTTCAAGTCAACGTCGACTCCTTCTGACTGGTACTCCTCTCCAGAATTCTTTAATGGAGTTGTGGTCACTGATGCATTTCCTGATGCCCAATGTTTTTCAGTCTCATTCTGAGTTTAAAGAGTGGTTCTCGAATCCTCTCACTGGAATGATTGAGGGCAGTCAGGAGTACAACGAGAGCCTAGTCAGGCGGCTGCACAAGGTATGAATCATATGATTGTCTTGTTATAAAATTTATAGTATATAATGGAAACTGTAAGGTTTGTTTTCCATTGTACGTCTTTTGCCTTTCCATGAGTGACATATCTCCACCATATTCTAACCAATTTTGGTTATAAAAAATCATTCACCCTTACTTTCCCTGTAACCCTTTCCTTGGTGAAAAACGACGCCATATTACAACCTACTTACGACAGTAGTTTTCAGGAAACAATGCCAGCTTGCCAACAATCCCGATAATTTTTGCCAATCCCGAATGTGTTGTCATTACCCTGAATTTTTGCATGTGTCTGAAAGAACTTTTGATAACGTTCCCGTGCAATATGTTTGACAAACCGACTTAACTGATGTGCAACTTTCATAAACCGACTGAATGGCAGTTGCAGCAGTCAGTCATATCGATTACACATAGCTGCCAACCGTGACGATAAAATCATACGTAGCACGATTTGACCTTCTGGAGAAAAAAGAGAAAAGTCTTGAATTTTAGTTAAAGCAAAATACGTAGATTTTGACTATTTTTTTGTTTTTGGGATTACGATTTTCGTGTTGAGACGGTCAGTGGAGACACCTGTACAATGATAGTAGTGACTCCCGAAAAATATTTGTTGACGTTGGTCGCAATCCAAAATTCTAGTGTTTTTTATGCCGGTCAGTATATATATATCACAGTGGGTTGATCACTTGCTTGGCTAAATATCTTGATCCAGAGAAATCCAAACTCATTGTGCTGGCCCTACACTGTAATGGTAAAAGAGAATTTGATAAGAAAGAAAGAAAGTATATATATAAAAATGGTTTCCTTTTTTTTCTCCCAAAATTCTGTTTTTGTCCATCTATCCTGCTTTTTTTGTGTTGTTTTCTGGTGAGCTGGGGTTAGCAGGTTTGGATATATATATTCCAAATATATTATGCTAAATGGTAACATCTATGAAAGAGGTTTTCTTGAACTTTGTGCAGTTACTTGTTATTAATAGATTTGATTTATATATTTTGAAAAACCCAACAGGTTTTGAGGCCTTTTCTTTTGCGGCGTCTCAAGAATGAAGTAGAAAAGCAAATGCCTCAGAAGTTTGAGCATGTTGTCATGTGCCGTCTATCTAAACGGCAACGATTCCTGTATGACGACTTTATGGCACAATCAAAGTAAGTTTATTTCTGTTTGGTCTACTTTTCACTCCTTCTATTGCTTGTTGGTCTCTTTTATTGTTTTTCACCTTATAATTCCTCATTTATTATTTTATATATGCCATTTCTAATTTGTAGCTATGTTTACATATTTTTGTATTTTGTTTTTCAATTACTTTGTCTACTATCTTATATAAATCAATTTGTATACAGTTGTGAATTAATTCACTATCAATATCGTGACTTCTTTTGTAGTATTATTTATTGTGTATATTATTATCTATTGTGGACAACATTATCTAGTTTTTTATGCCATTCTGTATACTTACTTATTCTTCTAATTTTAAAATGCATGTCTGTAAAATGAATATCCTGAATTTTGATGAATAAAAAGTATTACAGTAGAATTCGGACTTAACGAACTAGCTCGGTCAGTTTTAATGGTTAGTTGGATGCAAGGTTCGTTGGAGCCCAGGACATGAGCCCCCCAAGGGAAGTAACCAAAGTCAAATTACAACATGATTATTACTTCCCTTGTTTTTACAAACCTTCTGCAAGGACCTGTGTAGCAAATCGTAGGCAATGTCGGAGGTGAAGGTGTTTGTTTGTTTTTAAAAAATCAATAATTGGTTCATATTTTATATCAAATCCAAATGGGAAGGGTTGGGTGGGGAATGCGCTGGAAAAAGT
>JARBEQ010285883.1:0-17891 GCA_030265355.1 Tritonia tetraquetra
CCCCCCCCCCCCCCCCCCCCCCCCCCCCCCCCCCCCCCAAAAGGCACTACGCTAAGTAATAACCTTATATAATATTAGATATCACCAGCCATAATAATAATATTGCAAAAATAGGAATCATAATTAGCCTATCATCAATGATACTATAATAATATATAATCATTGCTATCGTTCTCTAAATTAGCCCAACAAATTTGGCATATTTATTTTGAGTCATGGTATATTTTGGCGTAAAAGCAAACTATATCTCGTCATCTGGCATTCAACTGATCATGAACAAAGTAAATAAATAAGACACCATTAATGGGACATCCAGACATCAAGTTGTTTTGGTTTGAGGAAGACAAATGCCTCTCATGTTGTTTTTCATGGTTTGTCATTTCGAGCACGATTAGTAGAACAGAATTTTCGTGACCAGAGGTAGGTATTCGGACTCAGATGAATTTCTTGTTTACGTCGCTGACATTTTTTCTTCAATTCAACAGTGTATGTGTGGGACCCTCCGTACCCGGACGGCCAACCTTGATCCATTACACAAGTTAATAAGGATAATACCATTCATTACATACAATACAATACAATACAAACATAGTAGGCCACTTAGACCCATGCATACACAAGCAAATTACACAGGTCCATAAATAAATAGAGATACACCAACATGCCAATACTCTCTTCCTCTCTCTCTCTCTCTCTCTCTCTCTCTCTCTCTCTCTCTCTCTCTCTCTCTCTCTCTCACACACACAAACACCTTCCTCCGCTCACATACGCATACAAACATAGGCTTTTATTCGAGTCCGAAAAGTCACTTCGATGATGATAGCGCTGTTCATTTCCGTTCACAACCTCTCACGGCGCACGTTACCGTACAGCCCCTACTCGTACAGTTGAAAAAGTGTTGCCTCTCATGGGGCGGCTGTGTGTCCAACACTCATACACCCATATAAAACGATAAAATTGAGCGAGAAATATGTGTAATGGATAATATATTTTCAGTTTATTATTATTATACCCTAGTCACTTCTTTACACACCTTTCACAAACATAGGATATATTTTGTATCTCATTCATACTCTTTCCACGCAAGCTTTCATCCATCACACACGCTCACATCCAATCTAGGTCACGTAGCATTCCAATCTAGGTCACGTAACATCAATCCATTCAAAATATTCATAATCTTTCTCTCCAACACAAACAGAACATTGGTCAGTATTTATTCCATCAGGGTTGTTATGTCAATGCTGTGGTCCATCTTTTAAAATAATTGTTTTTTTATTCACCGTTTCTAGGCACTGCACCATAGGGGGCATACTCTTTGAGAGCGTTCCCCGCTATGGCGCGCAGTCAAATAAACTAAGAATAGCCCCTGATTCCAGGGAATCCCAAAGCACAACTAAAAATAGTGATGTCACATGGTCTATACAAAGAAAAACAGAAATCCTCTATACCGAGATACCACAATGCCTCTTGCGGCTATGTCCCCAACACGTCACTGCTGTGCGAGCCAACTGTGCACGGTAAGCACAGACGGCCACGCCCTTTCGACTCGCTGTTTACTACTAGCTAAGCATGTTGTGCGAACTTTTACAATGCATTCCAAGCGGTTGTTATCACTTTAAAAGAACATAAAGTGGAAATTTGCATGTTGAAAAATCAAGCAGCTTGTGTACATATCTTGATTAAGAAACAATAATTGTGTTTCCTTTTTTCTTTTAACAGGGCATGATGAATGACAAAAAAGTGGGCAGGGGACTGGTATGGACCAAAACCAAAAGTAAAAGGTCAGTGTGTTGAAATCATTGTTTAATATATATTATGAGATAATGAATGAAATCCTTTTTTAAAAAGATAACTAGTTCATTAATACCTGACTCGGAAAGGTAAGAAAAGGTAAACGATTAAGAAAGACAGAGGATCGCTGTTTTATAATTAATAATTTTACATTTTGTTTGTGAATTGTTTGTAAATAATGCATTTGAATACAGGTGTTACATGTTTTTATATTTAACTATTGGAATGGCAGCACACCAGAGCAGCAGACCAAGCGTGACCGTCGTGCGGCAGAGAATGTTTTGTTTGATCAGTTGTCATCATTGATTCCAGCGAAACCAGGGGTGAAATTTGACAAGACATCAATCCTGCGCTCTGTGATCGCCTACATGAAAAGTAGGCATATCGTGGAAAGAGGTATGTTGTTTGATATGTTATCTCTCCAGAATTAGTTCAAATTAACATGTTAAAGGAGGTGAAAAGTTTTGGAAACTTTGTCTTTTTGTGGCTCAGAATTAATTCTTGTAAAACTAGTAATAAAAAGGTGGTATTTTGTGTATGGCAGTGAAGATGTGTTTCTGAGTTTCGTTGTTTGTCTCACACTAAATGGGCCAGGCAGTACTTTGATTAAAAATATATTTGACTATTTTAGATCTGTGCAGTTCATTGTGAATACTGAGCTGGAGCATTCCTGGCAATATTAGGGAAGTGTGAAAATATGAATGTGCCTGAAAACTGAAAAGTAGCCTAGAGAGAAGTAAAGTGGCTTGCAACAGGGATAATCTAACCCTCGCCTTCCAATGCCAACTCCACCTTGCAGATGTTTACATACATCCACTCAACTGACTTTCCTTTAAGTGTCAGTATTACTTTCCACTTTTCTTCTCTCTGGATATTTTTGTGTCACAATTCCATTTTCCTTCTTTTGTTCTAATGATTTTGTTATCACTTTACTGAAAAAAAAGATGAAAGTACCGACTGTGACATATGTGAATAGAAGGCATGTCTGCCTTGTTATAAAATGCATGCATATTTTGTTACATAGTGACACAGCAAATTTGATTTGAAAATTTCATTTTTCATTTTAATTTACAGAAAATGAGTCCTTAGATGGTGAAATATATTCCCATGATGTATCCAAGGAAAAAGATAGTGACCATTCAAGTGATTTGGTACCAAAAGCTGTCGCTGATTTTCATCTTCCAGAGGAGGTAGTGTCACATCTACATGAACAGCTTTTATCGGAAACAGACAATGGGAATAAAGAACAAATGGGAACGTTTGATAGTTATAAAGACGCTTTAGAGAGAGGAATGAGAGATTTTCTTGCAGGCACGATAAATAATTCTCCAAAAGCTTCAGATGAAGAAGTTGGTGAATATGAAGAAGAAGATGAAGGAGACACCACAGATGAAGTTTTTAGTCCAGTGATGAAGAATACTAGTAGTGTGGTTAGCACCGTTGACACGTATAGTTCAAACCAAGTGGTGAAACGTCCTCAATCCAATGTCTCTAGTCACAGACAAAGTCAGGATTTGATGAAAACTGGGTTTGCTACCAAGGAAGGTCGGCTTACACTAGAAGCCTCTCATGGCTTCATGTTGATCTTGGACAACGATTTAATTATTACTTATATTTCTGACAATGTGTCTGAACTTCTTGGCCACCAAGCTGAAAAAATGCTGGGACAAAACATTAAGGATTACATGGACCCAAATGATGCTAAAGAGTTAGATCGTCACCTAAAAGATGAATTGATAAATCAAGGTAAATATATTCAGTCATTAGCAATTATTAGAAAATGTTTTCATATCACATTAAGGAAACAAGGAATTTAAATTGGAAGGTGTATGTCAGACATCGAAACAACGAGGAATATTTTAATTAAAATTGGAAGGTGTATGTCAGACATCGAAACGAGGAATATTTAGGTTCAAATTGGAAGGTCAGACTTTGAGGGTGGTATCTAAAAATATTAATTTCTCAATATCCCCTCATACTTGAATTAGTTTCATTGGGTTGAAGAATTTGGTCCAAGTTATGACCATAAGATTTGTTATCATCATCAGGTACTGATCTAAATTCGCTAAACTTTCAAGTCCTCTGGGGCAAATTTTAAAGGAAAGACAAAACTGAAACAACAATTGTTGTATCTCTCCTGTAACATTTGTCCCTTTGGACTAGCATGTATTTGTAGAATTACTCAAACAATGTTATATGTTTTAATGCAAATAAGAAAAGCATTTTATTTCCTTTTTAGGATCAAGAAAAGGAGTTGGTTCTTCCCGTCGAGTAATCCATTTTGTAATGAGATATTCTTTCCACAAAGTGACAAGTGGTGGGAAGGAAGAGGGATACGTGGTAATGATTTGTTATCTTTGTTATTATTGCTTTGTTATTTCATTATTGTTTTAATTATTGTTTTGTACTATTTTCTCTTTACTTGCCTTGAACAGATTATTTCATGAAAAATTATGATTGAGCATCCCTCCTCCCATGCCCAAAATCATTTTGCGGGTTCTTTTTTATTGACGTTGAGACCTTGTTGATGAAATCGGCTTTGAGCATTTTGCTGACTACCTACCTCATTTTAATGATTATCATTGATAAATTTATTAGATTTGAAATTATTAATTTTTTTCTATATTATGATGAAGATGAAAATTTAAAAAAAATTGTGATCAAGGGGTGTATCATTTAGTTGAGGGGTTTAGTTTTGATTAGAATCTCTTGCCTATCAACTGTGGAGGGAGAGTGGATAATTTCAGCTAACAATTTAAACTCTTCTTTAATACAAGGCCTCTATTGATTGCCATAGGAAATATGCAATCAGAACAC
Organism: Tritonia tetraquetra; assembly: GCA_030265355.1. Classification (NCBI taxonomy): domain Eukaryota; kingdom Metazoa; phylum Mollusca; class Gastropoda; order Nudibranchia; family Tritoniidae; genus Tritonia; species Tritonia tetraquetra. The sequence goes on from JARBEQ010285883.1 coordinate 4,612, forward strand.
AGTGTATTTAGTAAATAAGATTCCTTGAATAGAGTATTTGACTTGCCTTCATCAGTTTTTAGCCACATTTTTTTACATACGTGAAAATAAAAAGATCAATTTATCTGGTTGAAATGATTCACCTTTCTTCCACAAATGTGATGACTGATGATGATGAAAAACTTTTACTAACATAATGTTTTGGTTGACATTTATTTTAGGGAGTTTTGGTTATGATGAGATCATCTTGTCTATCAAATGTGAATAATTTCATGTAATAGTTAATCCTCACTTTACTATTGTTGGCTTCTCCAATGTTTACCATAGGACAATTGAAATCAGAACACAGGGATAATTCTATTATTATCATTGTTTTCTCCAGTTGACGCAGTGGTCTATGAAAATACGAATGAAACAGAATCATGCAAATGGCACAAAAGTGTTGACGAGTGTGGTTGCTTTGTGTGAAGTGATGAGACCTAATATCAAATCCTTGGATCCCAACATTGACATGTTTATTGTAGTTTGGTCAACAGATTGTCGAATTGTGCAGGGAGAGTGGGATAAGTAAGTCCAAATGCTACGAATAGTAGCTATGACTAGGTTTATAATCAGAAATTTATACACATACAATGAATCACATTTTCAGCTGTCCACTACTCACTGCTTCATATCATTGTGAACTTAGTTCCTCCGCTCTTCCCACTAACAGAGGTCAACTCCTCTGTACATGTAGTGACATCAGATCCCGTTACTTTTAATTTCTTGTTGATATGTTTTATGATGGTGCAAAGACTTTAATTACTTAATGGAATTTGTTGCTTCACCACCTTTAAGAACAAAGGTTCTTTCATCAGATGTCAATTTATGTGGTTTAGTCACAATAAACATTCAAAAGTAGGGCTTTTTAAAACCATTTATTTATATCACAAAGTCATTTTACAATTTCTCAAACTGGCATTATTCAAAAGTCAAATGAATGGCTTCCTTGATTCTGTTTGTTTGTATTATTTAGTCTCCCACAGTATACGGCAAAGAGTGTTTAAAGCAGTATGTCACCAGTATGATCTATTGTATTAAAATTCGTAGTAACATTCTGAAGAAGTATTTTGCAAGCCTATTATGAGTGGAGTACATTTTTTTTCTTGGGTAAAACTTCTTTGCTTGCCTCACTCAACCCAGGTGTAAAACTGGTACCAAATCTTAACTGATAGCTGAGAAAGTAATTCACGTCCTATCTAGAAAGTGACACATTTTTAGTTTTACCTGGAAATTTACTGCAGAATCAATTCAACAATTGAAATATACATTCATTTTTTAATGAGCTGTGAAAGGTGGACAAAATGTTATAAAGAAATGAATCCTTATATTTCAATTTCTGCCTTCAGTTTTCCATGATGCTGAAAAAAATTTTGGTACTCAGGGGAAGTTTCAAGTAAAATGGCTTGGTGATTGAATTAAATGATTAGATCATTTATTCTCTTCCCAAAAACAAAGACGGTGTCCATGATTTTTTATGCAACAAAGTTTCAAGCTGTGAATCACATCATCTCTTTCTTCTTTTTTTTTTTCAGAGTGCATTATTTCACAGGGTTGTCCAGCACAGAGTATCAGACACATATAAAGTGTAAAACCTATCTGTTCAAACAAGGTCTAAAGCCAGACAAGTGTAAACAAAGTAAGATTTTTTTTTGTTTTAACCTGTAAATTCTGAGAACATTAAGAGTCTGTATCAGAGGTTCTTCCATTTTTGGGTCCTCTCTGCTTAGAATGTATTAACAATGTTCACTTCATCTGTGTATATGATTCACTGCGGATGTACTTGGCCTGACGTTGGTCATTTCCCATCGAATTCTATCATCTGTCACAAAGAGTGAAAACCAACTCGACCTCCTACAAGTGAACCTGAATTTTGGGGACTGGAACTCTTGTTGTTTTTTAAATAGTGTAAATAAGCAAAATTGTTTATGAGCATGAATTTTAATGAGAAAAAAACATTTTTGTAACATCATTCACAGTCAAAACTTATGGCCAAGATTCATTAAAATGTAACAGACCGTTATTGACATACACCCTGATTTGTTTATCGACAAGTTTGTGAACAGACGATAAGTAGGACGAGAAGAGCAATCCAGACTTGTTAAAAGTTGTTAGTTTTCAACATAGAAAGGTCATGTGTCAAAGGTCATTTATCGAAGGCATACCAATAGAACTTGAAAAGAATTCTTTGTGAAACTCCAGGGAAGAACCATAAAAACTGAAAGGCCCAATGCGGGATTGGAACCACCAGCATCCAGAGGCAAGTGATTTAATTACTGTGCTTCAGACGCTCCCTTATTAAAATTAAGCATCTTGCACAACAAAGAGACAAAAAACTCAATTCCATGTACACCAAATCAATTTCATGTTACCTCCTGTAGATGTAGTCATTCTCACTGGGGCAGTTTGAATGAATGATTATGGTTTGTCTAGCTAGGGGGTCCCAGTGGCTCAGAGGTATGGTTCTGGTCTTTGAAGCAAAAGGTACTGGGTTCAAATCCCAACGGTGACAGCTGTTGTTTTTCTTCATAAAACTCGGTATAAACCTATTTGCCACTCCCCCAATCCTATGAAGGTAGGTGGGATCAAGAACCTAGTCCTATCGGAGACAGACGATAAATTTGGAGATCCCATGTGCAAGTTGTGCATGTGAAAGAACCCTTGGCAGTTGGAAATCGAGAAGAGTAGGCGGTAAAAATTGACACCTACCACAAAAGAGTCACAGTGGGCTGATCACCTGCTTGGCCTCATATATCTTGATAAAATTCGCCTCATAGAGCGGGCCCTACACTGTAATGGTAACAGGGAACTGGATAAGAAAGAAAGAAAGATTTGTCAAGTTACCAGTAATAAGAAGAATGCTATCCCATTTTATTGCAGCAGTATTATTACAGATTTTGTTTTTCTCATTACCAGCCCTTGTGGAAACTGGTCATTTTACATCGGACTATTTTGGAATAAAAAAAGGCACAGGGGAGTCATTATGGCTGAAAGCTGAGATAACTTACCAGCGTGGCAAGGATGAAGAGTCCCTAATAATAGCAAAAACATATGTTATAAGGTAAATTTGCTATTTCAAAAGTACACATGAAATGTTGAAATAATAGAAACATATTTTTGAGCAAGACAATCACTAATATGGAGGTAAAGTAGGCAGAGATTTGTTTGTGTCTGTTTGTATCAGCGTGTTAACCCTGCTACCCCACTGTTGCCCAACCGGAAGTCATGGGCATAAACTTTAGTGTGCCCAGGCGTTGGCTGGACGAAAACGAGCCAAAGGTAAACAAGCAATGAAAAACTATACTTTTAATCCACGAAAAAGACGAACCCGGAAATTCACATTATATTATTATAAACTGTTATTTGATTGGCTGTTATTTCTAGATATGACCCTAGACGTTTCCTAAACTTGTTCTATAAAAAGAGTTTAGACCGTTTGCATTTTATAGGTCACCCCCAAAGCGTAGATTTACGGCACACGCGGAACAGCGAGGGGGCGGGTCTACACGTAGATTTACCACCCTGGCGCTGGCGGACGAGGCGGGACGTGTGGTAAATTTACAGTGAGTGGGGTAGCAGGGTTAAAGCAAGATACAGATAAAAAAGGTTCAAAATTTGCAGGAGACCCTCTAAAAATATTTTAAAATGATAACATGTTTTGATTTTGATTTTATGATTCTGAAACTCAATATGTTGATACAGGAAAACTGCTAATGCTATAGAGATGGGTATTTGACACATTGTGTACCGACACATGCTGTATTTGACACATTGTGTACTGACACACGCTGTATTTGACACACGCTATTTAAATGACATATCTGCCACTTACAGTTGTTTTTCACCTCGTGACTTTAAAGAGAGAATTAACTGTATTGGCCACATGTGGATCTAAAATACCCACACAGTATGTAATTTCTCAGGTGATCAGCCTACTGTACCTTGAATGGCACAATAAGCATCACATTTTTAGGTGTTGTCCAAGTTTTGGCAATATCAATATTTACTGTTGCCTTGGTGGTAAATCCCTCAGTTATAAGAGAAAAAAACAGCAGATTTTACCACAAGGCATAAAAAGTGAAAATCGGAAAATAAATGTCCTTTTTCGGTTCCTTGCTTTGACACAATGATATTAACCCATTACACCCTAACCCATCTGAAAACTGAAAGCGCCCGGAAAATTTCATGGCCCCTACACCCTAGTCCGCCTCAAAGCGAGTGTCACTAATCACTTTATAGTAATCGAAAGTAATGTTTATCCCGATACCTCGCTTGCTAGTCTCATTTCCGATACTTTTCCGGTTACTTTCATTTTTAATTCTTGGATTTCGATTGAATAGTTCTTGAGTTACAGGGTTACAAAGTTTTAAAGTTTTCTTTCCGATTTTTGAAGAATGGCGTTGGAATTTCTTCAGGAATGCATTGATGTAGATTAATTGAGATTGTATTTGGTTGTGAACTTTGTGATATCTACTTATGCATAGGACTTTGCTCCTCAAGCTACCATGAAAATATTAAATGTCTTGATAACAACAATGAAATGGGGTGTATTGGCAACAATGGGTTCGTAGATAATAGAAAAACGATAACAAATCATGTTTCAGAATTTTTTTTAATGCTCAGTATATTCACAAGGTCATAAAAGTTTATGTGCATTTGAAAGTTCAATTCTTTGCCCACAAAATGAAAAAGATATATAAAAAATTCATTGATATTTTGTCTCCTAAAATATTTTTTGAAAATAGTGAGTATGTCATTTTGTGGAGTTATGCCCCTTTGCTTAGGAATACAGAGGATACTTCCCGTCTTACCCCTTGGGGTGTAATGGGTTAAGTTTATTATTATTCTGTGGGTGGGAGGAGGGATGTTTTTGTTTACAAGTTGTTAGTCCCTTAACACAATGCTGTGAGGCTAAGACGTGGTTGAATTGTAAACGCTTTAATTTCATGAAAGGAAGATGAAAATTTCACATAGGGAAAGAAGATATAAATTCAGTATTATTTTTATGAAATCTTTACAGCATAGGTGATGACAGGTATAAGTCATTTTGTATGTGTAATATTGATGAAAAACTGCTTTTTTCCACTTTTTCAGTGAGAAAGACGTGAAAACATACAGGAAATCGTTTAAAGTTGATCATCTTGGTCCCATTTCCAAATCTAAACGATTACGTACACAGCAAATAAAGACTGAGTCTGACAAAGGATTGTTTGGAAGACATAATGGTACATTACACAACTCTACTTCATTTAACAGCCTAGAAATGGTTGGATTTCCAGCTACAGAAAATCTTGTTCAAAACAACCTTTTACAACAAGAGACATTTTCTGGTTCTGACCAACCACAGGGAGAAACACCTACCGTTGCCATCAATTTTAATCATTCATCTCCTTACACAGTTTCAAATATTCAAGATTTTTTTGTTGGGTTGGAAAAGTCCTCTCCCTACAGTTTTCAGAATTTCAGTCCAAATGTCAGAGGTCAAGAAGATGTCAGCTGGAGTCAGCCTGCGTCAGTTTCCCAGTCTTCAGATGTAGATGATTTCATCTTGTCTGACTTGCAAACAGAAATTCATGCTGGTGAAGAATTTTCAGGAATACATGATAGTATGTCAAACAACTCTGTTATTCAAACTCTCACAGCATTACTGTCGTCATCAGATATTCCTCCCAATAACCAAGAGATGAATACAACAGAAGGAACAATTTATCACCAATCTCAAACAGAAGAAGCTGTTTCAGCCATAAACTTAGCTTTGGATTTTAATCTATGGTCTGATTCTGATCATCAGTTACTTCAAAATGTATCTTCTGAGTCATATGATTTGACAGAGATATTGGATAATCCTGATTTTATTCGAAACGAACCCCTCCAAAATTGGTCAGAGGAGACTTTCTCTGGTTCAGACCAGCCTTCAGGGAGAAAACCGTCCATTGACACCAATTCCATTTGTTCACCTCATAACACAGAAGAGAGCTGCTGTGATTCAGATACTCAACATTGGTTGGACTATTTGGAAAAGTCTCTTTCTGATCAAGAAGTTGTCAACTCTTCTCAGCCCGTGACAGATCCTCCACCTTCAGATTTAGATGATTTGATCTTGTCTGATTTGTTATTTTTTAATCAATTGTAGAATATTGAAGGAAAGAATAAATTAATTTCATGTTAACTCAATGAAGATGCAGATTTTGTTCCAGCCACTGTTGAAATGCACAATTATAGACTATTACTATTAGAAAAACCTCTTTAAACTTCATATTTTAGATGATCTTCGTCTGTTTTCTTTTCTGCAAAGAAAGATCTTATCTTTTTGTGTGCTAATCTCATGCCAATATGCATCAACGTTTTTTTACGGGTTTTTTTTTTTTAAATGGGGCTATATTCTAGCATTCTGATTTTTCTTCCCCGCATATCTTCTCTTAGTGGTCTCAGTCAGGAAACAGTAACAAAATGATATTGCTTACACTTGGATCTATTTTACTAACAAGTGAAAGCAAAGATACACTCTAGCACGGATATAGTGAAATTTCAGGGACAGCAAAATTGATTTCTATATATCGTCAATGATAGTATAATCGGTACTGAAGACAAGACTGGACTATATAAGATGTGACACTAGAGAGCTGGACACACAGGTGCACACATACACAAACACACAAACATGCTATCAAACAGAAAAAGAGAGAGACAGGGCATGGGGAAGGCGATGGGCAACCCCAACTCACACCTGTGTTGTTAACATTCTACTTCACCAAAGAGAAGTCACTCAATAAGAAGGGTTTAACTGCAAAATGTGAAAGGCGCTTGTCGTGTTTTGCGGTCAAACCCTTCATATGTGTGGACTGTTGTGTATATAATGGTTGCCAATGCTGCTCTCATTAAAAAATTTGTATTGTCTGATTCCACACTGCTTCTTATTAAGTGGAACATAAGTTGAAACAATATCCTCTTTCCGATGATGCTAAATTTATCCAAATGGATTGAATGGTTGCTGGGGAAGCTGATAGGCTTTGTACATCAAAATAATAACTCTGTGATGTTTGTTTTTTTGTAACTGTTTTAAAAGTGAATTAATTCTCCCACGCACATTTTGCTTTGTGAGAATTGTTCCATGTCATTTTATTGACCAGAATTAACTCCCCGGGGACCACAAATGGTCGAGCATAGCAGATGTGATAATGGCAGAAAAATATGGCACCAAAAAATGTAATGTTTGTCCCAACTAAGAAGATGGCGAAGGCCCTTAGTGGTGGCGCTAAAAATCATTTTACCTGTGTCGATAGAGCCCTAAAACAGCAAAAAAAACAAACAAGTCCCGTAGTTATGCTTATAAACAATAACAAGACACCATGATGTGCACCTTGGTGTTATGTTTCTTGTGCACATTTTCGCACCAACCCTGCCATATTAGTTGGGATAAACAAACAAATTTTTGGTGCCACCGTCGTTAAGGAAAACAACCACTTCTGTTTATTATTTATTATTGCGGAATTAACAAATGCTGTGGACCAGCAATTTTAGGATTTTTTTCAAAACTTTGTAATGAGGTTAGGATGACATGATTTGGCATTTTTGCACCTCTGTCATAGCTGATTGCTACCAACTAATTTACTTTATGAAAAATTGAAAACTTTATCACCTCTTTAAATAAGATTCATTTCATTTTTTACTTTTTCCCCCTCTTTAAGCCTTACACACACCAGCACATTCCATTCAAATTTACTTGTTTGATGAGGAAAGATGCTTCGAATCCAGTTGTAAAAGTATTAGATCCTATTTTAGTATTGACTACTAATAAACCTGGATTGGATATGATTCTTGTTTTGATATTGGTAGCACAAGACAACTCATGGCTGGTCCTATGTCGTTGTTGACTCGTGCATGAGATATCCTGTGGTTGGTCCCTTGGGAGTCGAGAAACTTGCATGCCACTTTTTAGAATACATAAGATGTATTACCATCTTAAAAAACAACTTTGGGATAGTTAAAGCTACAGGTGTAAATATTTTGATAATTGCTTTATTGATCACATGTATTTTCTGTTAAAAATTTTAAAATCTCAGTCTGTGACCACGGAAAATTGCGAGATCATGGCTAGGATAATAAAATGAATGCTTTGTCTTCTTCCTCTTTCTTTATCAATAACCTTTAGTACCTTTCGGTGTAAGGTTTATTCATGATACACAAACTTTCGCCACTGATCCCTATTCAGTGACATCCTCTTTGCCTCTACAAGCCTAGATCCTCTCTTTTTTATTATTTCTGAAACTGCATCCTGCCATATTTATTTTCTTTGGTCTACATCTAGGTAGTTGAGTTTCTGTTATTCCCAAAATATCTATTTTATATTTTATATACATCGTTTACTAACTCTATTTCTTTACCCTTTAATGGATCTTGTATTCCATGTTACGATAATCGTTGTTCTTTTCCATGCATGAGTCGTCACTGTGTAATACGCCTATTTCTTTTAATTTGGACAAGTAGGAGATTACCCCACTGTGCCCTAGCGTGGTGGGGCTGCCACCTCAGGGCCCCTTACCGGGCCCTATGACATCTTTGTCTAGATCTTCATTTGAGGCCTTCCTAATATGGTTGTACCTGTTTGATATAGCCCTCAAAGTCATGAGACCACCCAAGCCTCTCCACTACAACAAGCGGGTCACTAAGGAGAGGATTGATGCTTTGTAAGAAGTTTAAACTGTGAGTCCTGTACAAATGACTAATTTATGCACCTGAAAAGGGGTGCAACTTACATACAACTTTTCCATTGCTGGGTGCATCTTTTGGAAAATCAGGTGCAACTTGCCTTGGTCCCAGCTCAACTGTTCCATGGTTAATACTTATTTCCTTTATGCCATTACTCTATTGCCCAGTAAACAATTTGACCTCATGCTTGCAATCTTCCTTATCTGATCATCATCATCATCATTATTATTGTTAAGTCCCAAGTCATTATCATTCTAGTTATCAATGAGATAGATAACCGTACTTCGTTTTCTTATCAACTGATTTCAAACGGTGCTCACCTCCTTCGCTGATGTATGATGTGCCATGAATATCAATTCTTTCTTGATTACATTATCGTGAATCATTTTAGCAAATTTTATTGATTCTAGTTGATGCTGTTACCAGGTTTTCAAGCCCACCATTGTTCTCGCGCTAGGACGCGCAATTAATTAAATTTTGCCTTTTTCAACCTGCAATTTCATTGTTATTTGTGATAATAGAATAATAAAACCTTATATCATCTGAAAGATCTATTCATGCTATTAATATCATCTGAAAGATCTATTCATGCTATTAATATCATCTGAAAGATCTATTCATGCTATTAATACTATCTTTTACTTCACGTGGTTACGATTTATCAATGATTTATTGAACCTTCTCTACAGCGCTTTGTCGCACAAATCACAGCTAGCAGGTGGTTGGCGGGACCCCTTATGTGGTCCGGGGGTTGCTAAACCAGTCCACACTCTTTCCTTTGTCTTCTATCCCCCTCACCTATCGTCCCTGCTCCCATGTGGCTTTGTGCTCTTGTCCTGGAATGAGATGATCTAGTTTTGCTTGGGGTTTGGGTCTCTTGCCGGGTGGAAATATTCAGTTGTAATGTATTCTTTTTTTTGAGAGATGATATTTTTTTTCATGTAAATCATCTCTCTTTATAGTATTCATTCTTACAAGATTACTGTATATTTTACGAATTGAGTATATCCCTTCTGCAAGGGCTGCCTGAGTGAAACTGTTTCAGTCACCTCAGACCGGGATAGGGACTGACTGATCTACTGGAATCTACTTCTGTTCTATCTTTGAACTAAGTTTTTACATTTTCATTTGCTTTTTCACCTTTCGGTCTTCAACTTCCAGCAGCCCTCACGTTAGTGTACAGTGAATACAAGATCAGTAGTATCTATACTGCAGATTTAAATTAAGTTGGGACTAATGAGATCAGACCTCTAGAATTACGAGACGCTTTAGAATTTCCAGAGATCTTCGAATTCCTATTTTTTCCTTCGTCATTATTCTATTTTTACTCCCTGGGATATCACGAGAACCTGGAGTAAAGACTTGATTGTAGTTAGACTATCCTCTTTTTTTAAATTCACTGATCAAAGGCCTGTTTTCAGTTTTTGTTGAATTATCCTGTTTTTTGTTTTTTTACAATGATTTTTCTTCTTCCTCTTCTTTTTTTATACCAACTCATTAATGCTGGCAGGCCTAAATATTGTTGAACAGTAACAACAACGATTGGCAAGTCGTGTTTGTTCAGGTGTTAATAAAGTATGCAATGTTCAGGTGTTAATAAAGTATGCAAATACTAGCTGATCAGATGTTATGTGTTATAATGTGTCTCGCTTTGTCCAGAACAGTCCCAGATTTTGATTTTCCTTGAGTTGTCTTTTAAATAAAGTTTTGGAGAAAAAAACAAATTGCATCCTCCAAATGAGCTTGAAAATGATAACCTCATTTGTACATACTGACCTGTAAAATAACCCCATTTATACATACAGACCTGTAAATATTCAGACAATTCTGCCATTTGCCGAAATGTTCAGACAGTCTTGGAAATGGATATTGACAGGTCTGTACATAGTGTAAATAAAATTGTGAGTATGGTTTCAAATTGCTTTGTGACACTATCTATCTTAACAATCAAAATGTTCTCTTGGGGTAAACTCTATCTAAAGGGGCTATCAGTGTCCCTGATTTCATTGGGTTTTTGTTTTTTTGCGAATTGACGAAGTCTGTGTGTGGGTGGGTGTGGTATGAGGGTAGGGAATGTCTAAGGAAAAGCCAGAACTAGTAATGGAGAAAAGTGCTGGAGAATCAGTTATTAATTTTTGTCTGCAGTGTGTTAATATTTCATTCTACTTAGTTTATTTACATGAATAAATTCCAGAACTAGTTATGGAAAAAAGTGCTGGCTTGGCAGCATGTTAATATTTCATTCTACTTTGTTTATTCCCATGAATAGATTGTGTTGAGATGTACTTACTCGGATATAGTAGTATATAGCAATGACACCATTCCATTTCTTCTATAAGCAATTATTAATTAAAACACCAATTGTTCTGAGAACCAACCTTATTTTTCCAATAACCACTCTAATTCTAAACAATAATTGGCACTGGAGTGTGTTGTTCCTCCTTTTTTCAAAGTATATATTCAAGCCATACTTTTTTTAGAAAGCATAATTCATTCTTTTTTATGTGTTTTTTGCTACTTGTAATACTGATGACGTCTTTATTTTGTGTTATATTGTGCAATGATTGCTATATACGATTGTTATGCATTTAATTATTCTATGTAACATGTCCCGGCCTGCCAAGTCCTGTTTTTTAAAGGGATTTTCCTGGGTTTTAAAGGGATTTTCCTGGGTTTTTTGTCATTTTAGCAATCATAAAATTGCCTTTTTTCACTATTTTTATTGAATAATCCTGGCATACACCTAGGGTAGGAGCTATTGTCCATTTTCACTGCTGAGACTGGCCATAACATGTGATGGATAAGTATTGAGGTCTGTGTCAGGAAATCCCTGTTTTGTCTGATTCCAATGAAATGGAATACCTAGATCTGACATAATATATCAATCATCTTGGATGTGTCCACACATTTGTGCTATAAAAGGAATCAGGTGACTTCACTACGGATGTACTATCACGTCGTATCCAATAGGTACAACATTGCTGATGAACCGAGCATGCACTGCACTCTGCTTCTCTATGCAGACTATATTTTGCCACCTGTATTAGGACGCACTTCTACTAAAAAAAAGATTTTTACCTCTATTTTACTAGTGGAATTGAGGTGAGCGATTTTCAAAGTATAGATACAATCCTAAAACAGTGGCAAAGTATAAAATGCCAGTTGGAGGAATATGAAAATATGGTGCACAGCTACTAGCTGTCCTCAGTGGTGGGATTTTTCCATATTGTAATGGTTGATATGACCCCAAGTTCATAGTTAAATCCTTCTTGGTGGACTCAATCTACTTATCACATCAATCTTGTCTGTGGAAATGTCAGAGCTCATAGAGTCAGATTCCTGAGGGTTGTTGAAAGCACTCGCGTGGAGGAGAGAAAAGACTTTTCTTACCGACCAGACTATATTGCTATGATTTTTAGTCTTTATATGAAACCTCTTTCTGATATAATTAAATGATCCCCAGCTGTACAAAGCTGTCCCTATTGACAGCATGCCCCTCTTTTTAAGCTCTGGTGAGCAGTGTATTTTTGATATTAAGAAATGGATGACTCAAAATGAACTCCCAATTTAATGAGTCAAAAACTGGAAGTAATTTCAATAGGAAAATCAGGAGACCGTAGGAAATTCCCAAACTTTGTTTTGAATTTAAATGACTGCCAAATTACACCAGCAAAAGATCTGGGTATTGTTTTTGATGGAAATCTCTCAATGTGCCAACAGGTCTGCTCTTTAAGTAAAAGTTTGTACTTTGGCCTATCTAGAATAAGTCTTATTCAAAAATATTTTTCTGATAGCGTAGCTGCCCATCTTGTCATGACGCTGGTTCTTTCTAAACTTGACTATTGTTATGTACTTTTATCTGGTCTCTTAAGAAATTATAAAATGTACAAAACTTCGCGGCAAAAATTGTCTTAAGAAAAAAGAAGGCAGATCATGTCACTCCCTTGCTTTTTTTCATTAGACTAACTTCCAGTCAAAGAAAGGATGCAGTACAAAATTACCTCCCTTGTTTTTAAATGTCTCAATGGCCTGCATGGCACCAACGTATTTAAGTGAAATTCTACATAGTAATCTTACATCTCGTTGTGTAAGGTCATTAAATGACACATCTCTTCTTTACGGCCCCAAAAAACATCTTAAGTCATATGGCGACGGCTCCTTTGAATTTTGCGGCCCCAAAGTACTGTCAAGGAAGATCAGAGAAAAGACTCTTTTTTTCCTTTTAAGAAGCATTTAAAAACATATCTATTTCCACCTTTTTACTATCGATGATTATAATTTTTACCTGGTATTAATTAAAATGTGATTAAATTAACGCCCTGCTTTGTTTGAGAAATGTTCTGTATATGTGATAAATTGGTTCTTGTAAAATCAATTACTATGTAGTTTTAGCTTATAATTTGTTTTACTCATAAAAACATTTTGTAATGCGCCTGGAGATGAATTTTTAACATGGAAGGTGCAAAATAAATACTATTTTTTTAAATTATTATTATTATTATTATTATTATTATTATTATTATTATTATTATTATTATTATTATTATTATTAT
>JARBEQ010285993.1:0-17156 GCA_030265355.1 Tritonia tetraquetra
TACATAATCACAGAAAATACATAGACTAGATACAACTTGTGGCCTCTCGTTCTTCCCCCACCATTGATGGGTCGCCGTAGTGCAGCGCCCCGTGAGTTAGGGCGAAGTGTCTTGCTCACGGAAGATGAAATAAGACAAGCAATCAAAAAGTTAAAAGAATGAAAGGCCCCTGGTAGAGATGGTGTGACAACAGAAATGCTAGAACAACTAGAGGAAAGTGGCCTATAACATTTCACAAAACTGTTAAATGAAATTTAATATGAAAGTGGCAACTGATTTTAAAATTCGCATCACATTACAATTAAATCTATTGCTACAGAATGTGAAAACACCGCACTATTAAACTTAATCAATATATAACAAAAATCTTGCTCATAGTGATGATGATGAAGATGGTCAGAGACAAAACCGGAGATAGCGGAAGAACAATGTGGCTTTGGGGAAGGGAAAATGTACTTCAAACGCAGTTTTCATTACAAGAACGCTAACGGAAAGAAGCTTGGAGAGCCAAAAAGACTACGCAAAAGTTTTGACAGAGTTCAACATTCCAAGATCTACGAATTATCAAGAGTATGTACTGGGAACAACAGCGGCAGTTAGGATTAACAACGAATCGAGTGAACACCAATCAATCAAAAGAGGGGTTAGGCAAGGCTGTGTATTATCTCCATATCAATTCTCCATTTACAGAGAGAAAATAAAATAATCATTGAGGGAATGCCAGGTCTAAGAGTGAATTGTCATAATATAAATAACCTGCGGTACGCTGATGATACGGGGCTAATAGCTGAAAGAGGGGAGGATTTACAGGCTCTGGTGGATATAGTTGTGAAAGAGAGTGACACGATGGGGTTTGCATTGAATGCTAAGAAAACCAAAGCAATTGTTGTTTCAAGAAAGAAAATCGTACCAACATGCACAATCAAAATACACAGAACAGAAATTCCCCACGTTCACAAGTTCAAATATATTGGCACCATCATAACATCAAATGGAAGGTGTGTGGCAGGGGGGAAAAGGCGGATAGAACAAGCACAAACAGATTATTATAATAATTATAATGATAATAATTATAGTAATAATAATAATAATAATAATAATAATAATAGTAAATATTTGTATAGCGCTTAACTCCACGAAGATGCTCAAAGGCGCTTGGCAATGTCATCACGACGTAACAATATTGAGTGAAAAGAAACATTTCATAGATTTACAAATACGAAGAAAGAAATTTTCAAAGGATTTTCTAAAACAAGTTCTCGCTGAGAGAGAATTCCAAACAGCAGGAGCTGTGTATGCAAAAGTACGATCAGAAAGCTTCGATTTAGAGATAGATTGCTTTAAGAGTAAGGAATCAGAAGATCGTAGTGAAAAGCTAGGTTTATTGACTTCAACTAATGATTTCAAGTAAACAGGTACATAGTCATGAATACATTTAAAAGCAAAGCAAGCAATCTTTTAAAAAATAATCTTTTTCATAGACAGCCAATAAAGAGACTGCAACACAGGCGTAAAATGGTCTCTTTTTTGTCCTAGTGATAAGCCTTGTGGTATTATTTTGGAGCTTCTGTAGCCTTTGCAGAGAGTTTTTCGATAAACCCTAGAAAAGAAAATTGCAGTAATTAATTCTGCTAGTAATCGGTGAATGGATCAATAATTTACAGGTACATCAACAAGCAGATCTCGTATACGATTAATGTTCCTGGATGAAAATGAACAATTTGACATAGTTTTGTAATATGATTGTGCATGTTCAAATACGCCTAAAATGTCTGATAACAGGTAATCTAGAGATGATTACATTGTTATATCATCTATAATGGTATGGTTAGTTATATTTGTATTAAAAACAATGCATTCTATCTTGTTATCGTTTAACTTCAATCTGTTGTTGGCCATCCATGATTTGATATCGTGTACACAGCGTGTGATTACCTCCATTGTTGACAGCTAAGAATTCGTTTACTGTGGCAAGTACAGCTGAGTACCATCTGCATAGAGGTGATAGTCCATTCCATGCGATTGCAGAATGTCACTCAGGGTGGCTGTGTAGATCGAGAACTGACCCTTGTGGAAGGCCGACATTTAAGGCTATGAGGGATAACATGAAGAACCTTTTTTAAAGATAAAAACCTTTCTCAAGAATTAAAATCAAAATCATTACAATGTTATATCGAACCAATACTGACGTATGGATGTGACAATAAATAAGGGAATGAAAAATAAAATTGAAGCAACAGAGATATGGTTCCTGAGAAGAATGTTGAGAATATCTTGGCAGACAAGAAAACAATTGACGAAGTTATGACCTAAGTGCATTATAAAAGGACACTAATAAGAAAGACAGAGAAAAAGGAAGAGACACATTTTTGGACACGCGATGAGAAGAGACGGAATGGAGAATTTGATTACAACGGAAAGTTCGATGGAAAGAGAGCGCCTGGTAGAGAAAGAAAGGACAATTGATGACCTAACGGAGTGGATTGGAGAGACGAAAAACAATGGAACCATCAGGGCGACGAGAGACAGCGAAGAGTGAAGAGGCATGATAGCCAACGCTTACTTACAAGCACGATACGGAATGAATGCAACCAAACAAGCAATTGTATGGCTAACCACGTCTTTAATCTGGAACTACATGACTCAAACTGGAATGTATTTATATCACTATTATTGCCTTTGTGGTAACAAGTAAAAAGGACAATATGAAAGTGTCTGTAAAACAGTCATAGAAGAATAAAACGGCTATGTCGACCGTGTGGATCGAACCCACATCATCAGCGAACGGTAACACCGCCTAGCCAATGAGAGAGCCAGCAGCTTTACCAACCGAGCTAATCAGTCACAACCGTGTTACCGTTTGCTGAAGTGGGATCTCAGTTTCCATATTTACGTTTCACCTCCCCCCCCCCCCCCCCCCACACACACACAAACTAGCACGACAATAGACTCTAGTGTGCAGATTATCATCGTATTTGTATCACACATTCGGGAATGTAAATACAACACAACAGAGAGCTACGATACATAGTAACGCCATCCAGCCAAATATATAAAACCATCCTAGATTGGAGAGTAATATTTCGATCATTACGGAAGCAGTAACAGCGCTTATGATTGTACTTGTGTGTAGGACCGCCAAATTTCGACTGATGTATTTTGTCCCAAACAATACTTTGCTCGTACAGATAAGAAAGAGGCCGCCAGAGTTAGTCACATTGCTACCTACTGCGACAGATATGAAATACATCCAGTTATTTAGCATTGGAGTAAAATACATTGAGAGACAAAACAAGGATGAAAGACTGGTTATGACTATCATGTATAATTTTATGCCACCTTTTTCGATCAGGACTCCCCACAGAATCATGGATACGATTCCAGAGAGTGATGCAGTTGTCGCTAAGTTTGCAAGAAAATGATCATCTATCTTCCATTCTTGACCATAGAGTTTGAAGTAAAGACCAAAAACGTATATTGAGTTATTTTGACAGAAATTAATGAACCATAGTTTCTGGAAGTCACGATTGCGGAGGAATTGTAGTATTGTGTCCTGGCCACCACGACTATAACCTATTCCACTTTCACCGTTTGAATCTTGCACGGTTTCCTCCCTTTGGTCAGATTCAAATGTTTCGTATTGACCTACAGATGGTGAAGTATCGTTCGCTGTTTTGTCCAGCCTGTCTCTCAACAAACAAAATCCTATCAACTGTAAGGTCATGTTAATTCCACCTGATACAAGGAACATTGATGGAATTCTATCCAGAATGTCATCACGTGAGAAAAGACTTATGGAGCCTTTCTCGGAGTCTGGTGACGCGTTTTCAGGGTTGATCCACCAAGTCATAAAGACGTTATATATCGCTCCTCCTATGGCAGCAGATGACAAATAAATAGACGTGAAGATACCATCGCCCTCTTTACACCAATCTGTTACGTAATATGTCAACACTAACCCTTCATATAATCCAATACCAAAGCCTATGATTGCACCAAACAAGAAAATATAAACATTCCATGATACACCGGCCGTAAAAGCAGTTCCAATGAAAAAAGAATTGAAAATCAGCATTCCCAAGAGAATTGTGTATCGTACTGTCATAAGTCTTGACATCTGTTCGTTTAGGAGCATACTAAACGTCCAAGATATGTTGTAACTAAAGGAAAACCATGCATTTTGAACCAATGTATCTGACTGTCCTCGAGCCAGAAGATATGACATAGCGTACACAGACATATTTCCCCAGTAGTATAACGGACTTCGAAGTAAGGTAATCAACGAGGCACCGGCGATGGAGCTGATTTTATACAGTTTGAATTTATCCTGTTGGATGGATATCGAGTCACACAATGGGATGATCTGTTGTTTTAAAGAGTGTCACCGCGAGTGGTGCTAATTTTAATTGAGTGCTGCTTCTTTTTCTTCTTCTCCATGTGGAGCACAAAGGCTTTCCACTCTCTCCTGTCTTGAGCTAAGGATGTCAGCTCCTTCCACGTTTTCCTGCTAAATACAATATAACAAATATTGTTATGGCCAAAACTTGGCAAAACACCTAAAAATGTGACGCTCTTTGTTGATCCATATTTCCGATATAATATGAAAAAGTGCTAATCAATTATGTTTGAACTGAGTGCTCCTTTGAGGGATATAACAATGTATTAAATAATAAAAAATGAATCAGAAATAGAAACATTAATATGAAGTCAATCACATAATATTCCTACCCCTCCCCCCTCTCTCTCGCTCTCTCTCTCCAAACTAAAAGTTTAATCTAATCAATCTCATAAAATACCCCCCCCCCCCCGCTCGCTCTGCCTCTCTCTCTCTCTCCAAATTTTCTTTCTTATCCAATTCCCTTTTACCATTACTAAATGTTTAATCTACTCAAAACCCCTAACAATTAAACCCTCGTGGAATATGGGCAAAATGCGGAAAATCTAATATGCAGCTAGAGCCTGAAGTCTTATTAAAAGCAAAATTATACCCCTGCCTCTGAAGTAGATACATCTTAATTAAGATAAATTCATATAATATTGATTATCGAAAAACAGGTCAAGTTAGGATAATTATTATATCAAATTTTAAAAAATGGCGAACATAATAGAATCTTAAAGGTGTATGACTAAATTTAATTACAAAATCATTATACTGTCCCTTTAGAATATTTCATACAGGGAGCAAAACCAACACCCAATGTGGTAAATTATCCCACTTCTTACCAAGCTAAGGAGGTGACCACAAGGGCTACATTAATTTGTTTATTGACCTTGTTTATGATTTATGCTCATGGTGTCAATACAGAGTTTAGGACACAGTGGGCTGATTACCTGTTTGTCTGAAATTCTTTGATCCAGAGGATTTCCAAACCTGTGTTCAGTCATGTTTGATGGTCGGGGTGCCTGGATTTATACGGGGTATCTTGTGTATCTTTTATGGCCGAACATGGAGTTGCCCGCAACACTGGTCTGTGCGGTATTAATGGGATTCGATCAAACAAACAAACAATCACAGCTTTAGACCAATATCAAGCTATTAATCCTTATAAAAGAAATACAAGGAAACGCCACTCACAATCCAAATTCTAGAAGCAACGTGTAGGTTATTCGGATATATCATAAGAAGAGACCCAAACGTTCACACGAACAAAGCAATAGCATTTTACTTCACAGAAAAGTGACACAGAGGGTGACCTACAACTACACTCCCAGTCACCCTGAATAGCGATCAAAAGAGAACAAAAAGCAGTGCAACTATAATAACATCACAGAACAATCTAGAACTACTTAAATAAATTACCATGGATAGAAGAGGATAGTTTGCGTTCACTAGGAAAATCAAGAAAACAACAGCCTGGCCTCAAAGTCTGAGAAAGTTGCTAGCGGAAGGCCATGTCAAGTGTAAATCACATCGTCTAAGCATCAGAATATTCTTTGCGTCTTTCACTATGCAGAAATATGAGGCAAATCTGGTTCTTCGTTTTCTTTAATTCTAGACCAGTATAAAGTAATTCATTCATTTTTTAACCAATCAATCTTTTTTCTCTTTTTTTCAAAGGGAAACAATCAAAACAAGTCAGTCGCAATGTGCAATTATTTAGCTATTAATGCCCTTTAAACTCCTCGCCTGGAGTCACCATTTCTTTATGTTTCCATTTGTCTGTAAACTTCTCTGTGCAATCTTCTACGAAACCGGAAGTCTAATAGTTGGGTACACTCTTGAACATTTTTTTGGCGGCCACGGCGAATCAGCTTACAAAATACGTATGTGTGGACGTGTTTTTTTTACTTTTTACTTTTTTTTGTGCATATATGTGATAGGTCATTTTATTGTAACCCGTCCGCAACCTGAAAAGTGACACCTTCTTGGCTCTAGACAGCAGCTGATATGGGTCGGGTCTGTTGTAGTGTGGGCGTTCATGCATCCGAATGCTGTGTTGCTTGGCCTTGATAGCGGCCTTGGCTTCATTCAAGGTTGTGGACTTGTCGGTCGGTTCCTTTTCTGTCTCTTTGCCCAACATGTTACTGTGGGAAGGGATCTACTATAAGACAACAGCATGGGCTCTGCACATGGAGATCAGGGCCGAAGCAACATCGTTCAGCTCTTTATCATGGACATTTTCAAGGGGCTGCAGAACGGACTTGGTGTCACTGAAGACGACACCATTGCAAGGGAGATGTGCCTCGTGGATGAAAGTTCCCATCCTCTACAGTCTTCTCTTTGTTGGCTGAGACATTCTGTTTTTCATGAGATGGCCTGTCAGTCTCTTGTACTTGAACAAAAAACAAAGCATAGGTTTGTAAGCAGATCATATACCACGACGGGTTGCAAACAGGCATCATTCACTTATTCGGCAAGGACAGACTGCACTGAAATGACACTGACATGGTTATCTCGTCGTGAGCTTTCGAGAGTACTACACAATTGAAAACGACAATTTACGATAGAAAATAATGTGGATTGGGTCGTAGGGTCGTATGGTCGACTCACACATTGTGCTAGTGCTGTTCAAACTACTATTGGTTTAAAATTGATAGAACCAGCCTTGGACAACTTTTTACCTACAGAGGGAAAGACGCATTGAATTGTTTGATGCCTAGACGATTTATAACGAAATTATTTCAGGGCTTGAAGCAAGTTTGAGGAGCTTCCAGATCTAGTTGACATAATATAGGCCATTATAATAATCAATGTTATGATCTCACCGCTTGCTTTATAACAAGCATACTTTTCAGTCATGGGCCTCTCACGACACTTGAAGATTATTTTACAAATGTTATCTCCTGCTTCTAAGCCATCTCCGATAGGTCTGATAGTAAATACATGATTGCCCATTGAGACTGTTAATACTGTAAATAGAAAACGAGAAAAATGAAGCCAATAAATTGATTTTTTTTACCTGCAAAGGGAAAGACACAATGAACACAAATATGCTCAATGTTCTTATAGATGAGGGGTTTAGCATCACGGCAACAGTATATATTTATGGGCAAAACCAGAGCAACACCTATAAATGCGATCCTTGTCGTGCCATTCAAAGTACGGGCACAGTGAATAGATCACCCCCTTGCCTTTTCTACCCGATCCCATGTTGTCCAGCTCTGTGTTCAGTAATGCTGGGCGCAATGCCGCTCAGCGGTAACATGCGTTTTGGACAACAAATGGAAACAAGTTCAATTTAGCCGTATAATATATGCCATAATGGTGTAATTGTCATGGTTGCTCTATTTACGCTCCTTTCGACATTTTAAAATGATTTCATGGGTGGGACTTCACGTTTTTAATACATCTCCGATAACACGTGAACTCCCTGCTTGACCATCCGTAAAACGGGCCGTTTAAACGTTTTGTCCGCGCCGGGGTTCGATTCTTATGGTGAGTACAAACTTGAACATTTTCAGCGAACACGGCGAACCATCATGGCACATCTTGGAATTCTTGACCTCCGGTTTTGTAGAAGATTGCACATAGATGTTTACAGACATATGGTTAACATCATAAAGAAAAAAAAAAGACTCACGGCGAGGTTTAAGTGACCTTCCCTTTGGTATATTGCCCTGATAATTCCAATCCAACGCCTTCTTGTTAGGCTGCAGTCATGCTTTCTAAGCATTTTAGAAGAAAATACACAATGTTGTTCGAAGAGAAAAATGTTCAAGTACCACGTTGTATATCACTAATTTGCAGTTGTTGGTATGTTGCATACGTTAAATCGTGTATAAAAGATAAACATCACCTCTTCGGGAAATTGGGCATATTACAAAGGTGGACATTCAATTATAATCAATCAATAACACAACGCACATCGCATTAGACATATTAGATAATATTACAATACATAATCAAAGACATTGATACAACCGTATCCTTTTGGCTTTTTGTTCATCCCCCACCATTAATGGGTCGCCGAAGTTCAGCTTCCCGTGAGCTAGGACACCGCGCCCGAGTGGTTACCTATACACAGACTGATAAGGGTCAATATTGCTTGAATACGCTGTTCAGCTTGCTATCCGTTTCACCTGACCTAACTTTTTGATCCAATCAAGATGACAGGTTGTTATTGTCAATGCGTTTTGGAAAACAAAACAACAATAAATGAAATGCAGGTATTCAATTACTTGTTCGTCAATCTCCAATGCACTTTTAGTCTCTGTTTAAAACAAAACTCAACAGATATCCAATTCATCACCTTTGGTTATTTTTTTCTTCCATCCTTTTATGTCCAATTCATATGATGGAGGTACTATGTTATAATGTAATTTTCCACTGCTCATATATATTCCAACTGACACACTCTCAACAAGTAGCTCCCTTGCGCAAGTTGTGCACGTTAAAGAACCCTTGGCAGTTGGACACCGGGAAGTGTAGGCCGAAATTTATATTTTATGAGTGCTGTAATAAAAATGAAATGCATTATATCATTTCATGCTATATATGCTGCACTACTGATGTTATACCTGAATGATTCACTTTTGGCTTAACAGCTGTTGCACATCATATAGTAGCACATATATAGAAATAATTGTATAGGCAGGAGAGACTATCACCATGTAAGATGGTAATGAAGCTTTGAAGGACATATTTAATTCACCTTTGTGTTTGTTTACTCCAGATGACGTTGAGTTATCTATAAAGCTAGTTAGAGTGTGATTATCACTGGCCATACATCTGAGACATAATTGTGTCATAAAGTCGTGAAGGTTAATCGAGTTAAAAACAAACAAAAAATAATGTAACGATAAAAAATATATTTTAACAAAATTCATTAACTTAGCTAACCCTCCGCCGAGTCCCAAATACCACAGGATATCATTATTTTGTAATGAACAATGTATATCGTGAAAACATTTGCAACATCAAAACTCAATGCCCTGCTTTGAATTGCGAGGATCGTGGTGTGTCCCTTGTCTTTACATTTTAGTGTTATTCATAGCAAATGTATGCTTTATTGGAACATGCTTTCATGCGTGGATGTCTGCAAAATTTGATTGAGACATTCTGAGAGCTCCTGAATATGATTTTTAGGGTCCCAGTGCTTCAGTGGTATGGTTCTGACCTTTCAAGCGAAAGGTAACGGGTTCTAATTCCAGCTGCGACAGCTGTTGTTTTTCCGCATAAAAATTGTGATAAACCAATTTGACATCACCGGATCATATGAAGGTAGATAGAATCAAGAACTTCGTCCTATCGGAGACGGACGAAAAATTCGGACGTCCCATGGACAAATTGTGCACATTAAAGAACCCTTGCGAGAAGCGTAGGCCCAAAGGCCGCTATCCGGGCAAAATTAATTCCTACCACAAAAAAGTGACAATGGGCTGATCACCAGCTTGGCCTAAAATATCTTAATCCAGAGTAGATCCGCCTCGTATAACTCTCATGGTAACAGGAAACTGGATAAGAAAGAAAGGGTTTGTTGGAACATGTTTGTTATATTGTTCTTTCTTCTTTTGTATCCAGTTTCCTTTTACCATCACAGAGTAGGGCCAGCACTATGAGGTTGGATTTCTCTGGATCGAGATATTACGCCAAGCAGGTGATCAATCCACTGTGACCTCTGTGGTAGGAATTAATGTTGTCCGGACTGCGGCCTTACCTCTTATATGCTTTGATATGCTTGCATGTAAGTGAGTGACCACCATTAGTCTTTTAGACATGGGTCCAACTTCCATTCTTCTCCTTATGTCGTCATTCGGCACGTTGTCTAGTTTTCTGAGACAGAATAAAACAAAACATAAAAATCTATGATTCACATTCCTCAAACAAATAATTGAGTCAAAAAATTACGAAATAAACGTGTCTCCCTTTGAAAGAGTTCTACGTGACATCATGTTTAAGCACCGCACGTCAGCAGATGTTGTGGCAATACTTCCCACACTGCAATGTTAGTAGGACTTCAAACAAGAATTGCTAGCTAGGAAACTTGTCACCCCCCCCCCCCCACACACACACACACACCCTTACCCCCCACACGTATGTTGTTGATATGAACTTCTCACCTTTACTTTTTTGTCCATCTATCCTCAGGCCCATATGTTATTCTTTCTTTTTGTGCGACAAAGTTATATTTGTTATCTTTCCACGTATCCTCACACTCAAAACTCTGCTTGTAATTTGCGCACCTATCACTAAGTCGCGTCATGTATGTTTGTGCTTTTCTTGGCTTGTTCTTTCTTTTTTCCTATGAAGTCGTCGAGAGACGACGTGTTCTTCTTTTCTCCCGTGATGAACCATCCTGCTTTTCCCCTCCGGAGGACCATACGCCCCCTATATTTTAACGATACGCCCCCTATATTCTGACCCCTATGTTTTGATCATACGCCACCCTATGTTTTGACAAAACCTCCCTCTCTTTTTTTACTTCTCTAGTTAGTGGCTAGATCGTATCTTCTTTTTTTTTGGAATGGATGTGACATAATTATTTTGAATATCATTTTGGCCTATCGGTCATTCGTATCTCCCTTTTTGAATGCTGTAGGGATAATTATAGTAAGAACATTTGACAAAAAAAGTGTTCATTACTTAAGTTCTAGACAATTTTAACTTAACAATTATTGAACCATTCTGTTAATTTTGAATACGCCTTACGTATATACATTGTTATATTGGCAAACTGGACTGGTATTGTTGTTGTTTTCGTTTGGCAATGTTATGCCTGGTGGCCACGAGCCGTCTTTTTCTTCTGTTCTGTCTTAATTTACCGTGAGGCTGGTGGAAATATACCCCTAGACGGGGCTGTGTTTGAACCTACTACGCCTCCGGTAACACCATTCAGTCAGTAACTTGCGTTAAAATATTGACCAACTGGATCACAGTTTAGATTGTTGACAGGACAAACCAAAATGAGCCTTACATTCTATCTGAAGATTCGTTCGTTCTGTGAAATCGCGTATACTGGTTTTGGTATGAAATGCAATATGAATAGTTTGATACTGCTTTACATTAGTTATAAATCGCCTTAATCATATCATTCTATTTTATTAGAGTGCCAATATCCCCACACCAAAACATATATTGGTGAAACTCTGTCCACCCAAACCGGTCACATTCGCACACTGCCTGCTTGCAATTCCACACACTTACTAGGATTCTGATTCCAAGCAACACGTTGCATTACCAATCGGTAACTTTTTACTACGCATTGTTTCACCCCCTCTGATCATTCCTATCAGTTAATGACATACGCTATTGCTAAGTCACGACGCATGGTTTTACTTGGTTTTGATGATTAAAATGCACCCAACACCTCAATACATTCTAGGTAACTCAAGTGCAATTCGTAATAGATTATTATAATAGATATTCTAATTATAATTCTCCTACTTATCTTCAGGGCAGTGTCCCCTTCACCCCATTGGTTTCCAGTTAAGGTTGATGTTGTAATCCCTACATTACTTGCTTCGATGTCAATTGTGTAGTAAGTCAGAGAGTATGACTGGCTCTTGACGGGGGACCACTATATTATATGATTGATGTCAAATGTTTTTGAAAGAGTTCATCATAGTACGTACAAATAAAACAGTGCGTGTGTTGCTATTCCACTGTTTTAGCCCAGCTGTTCTGTTATTTTTGAGTTTATTTATAGCTTCATTTATTTCGAATTAAGTGACAGGGCCTGTGTCGAGGTCTGAGCTTGTTGGCTCAAATGACTCTATTACAGCATCGCCTTTGTATTTCCTTTCAAAGCACTATTTAACTATTCTCGTTATTTTTGTATCATTGTCAAACGTTTTTCTATTTTCATCACGTATTGCAAGTTTGTCCCTTCATTGTTGTTAGATATTTCTTGCTGCTTTTTACATTTTCTTGCTATCAGATGCGTGTTGTCTATTCTGATGTAGTTTTTCAGTGACTGTTTCTTTATTAGTGCATTGTTTTGTTTCTTTCGCTTTTCCGTTTCTGTTCTTTTGTGCAGGTATTTAAGTTCATTCTTATCTGTTTCTGTTGTTTAAATAATTCTCTCAAAATTGGACAGTATTTTAGTGTGATTTGTCTGTGTACTTTGGGTAAAGTGTCTTCTCTGGTGGTTTTTATACTCTACATAAGATTTTGAAAAAAAATTATTGGGTTTTGTAGTCGTGGTGATTTGCGTGGTTTGTAGCGTAGCTTCCAAGTTAGTTTAACAGGTTGCTTTGATGGTTTTATCTTGAAGGCCTGTAATGTCCACGGTCGGTCTTTCTTGTTGTCTATATTTATATTGACGAATATAACAATTGCTGCTAAATTTAGTAACTAGTTGCCTATGATCTGTAAACACAGATAGAGATAAACTCAATAATATCAGAGCAGTTTGACTAGACACCATCAAACCAAAGAAATAAAACGCCTCACAGAAAATCAACAAGTAGCGATTGCTGACATTTTTAATAACATGTTTGCACAAAGGAGCTATTTAGATATATGCTCAGAAAAACTCATTTCAATCAATAAAACCAATACAAATAAAGGACCCATTAATAATCTAAGACCCATCATACTGCTGTCAACCCTGCTAAAAATTATCAGCACTTCCACCTTACACCGAATAAGACCTAAAGTGGCGAAATACATATCTCCACTACAGAGTGGATTTAGACAAAACAGAAATACTGCGAACTGTTATGGCTCATCAATGGTCAAAAGCTAGATTAGAAAAAAATAAGGAAGAATTTAAGATACTAGAAATAGAGGAGCTCATCCTTCGATATTATTATTTGTAGAACAAAACTTTTGTATTGATACTTTCCTTGAAAAAAATCATATAAAACTAATAAAATCACTGTTCTCAACACAATTTCCATCAAAACAACCCCGGCACACCCCGAGTCTCAGCCCGAGTCTCAGCCCCACATTCTTTGTTTGATACCTAGAAGCGGCCCTGAGAGAATTACGATCAAGCTACAAAAGAACGTATACATGCAGACGACGTAGACCTGCATTTTAACACAGAAAAGGAAGCAAGATCATATATCCCTATAATTTCAAATACACTAAAACAATGGAAAATTTAAGTCAACACATAAAAAAATAGAGATGATAAAATTAGAATGAAATCAAGCAGCCTGGAAAAGTGTCAGAAAAATTGGGCAATTCTATTAACGAAGATGAAGACATCCATAGAAGAAAATTACTCGTACAACTTAAATCAATATAGATGAGGAAAGAAATATCAAGTCAACAAAGACGAATGTAACTCTATGAAAGCCTTGTAACGCCTATCCTTCTATACAGTGGTTATGTATAGTATTATGCAAATAAATGAATTTGAATTGAATTGAATTGAAATTAAACTTGGACCTCACTAAGAGAAAGTCTTGACGTCCTACAATGAAAACACAAAAAGAACAATATAGGCGTCCACTAGCGCGAAAAGATAAGCAACGAAGATCTTCACCGACGTTGTCGGATAACACCCCTAAGCTGGAGAGTGAAACAACAAAGGTGGAGGCTGCTGGGAGACATCCTACGCAGAGATGAAAATATACCAGCACAGACAGCAATCACACAATATTTTGAAACAGGAAACACCAGATGTAAAAAAGAACACCTGCATCACTACCCACCACTCTAAACCAGGACCTCATAATCTACACAAACTATTACCCAGTGACGACACATGAACACCACGGACATACCATTACAATAAAAAAAAGAAAAGAAATCTCAGATTTTTGAAAACGCTAGTTCAATATTGTAAAGAAAGGCAACAGCTAACAATACAATCATCAATGCAGACATAGAAACCAAGTGAATCATCCCAGGGATCCAGAATTACACACCAGTTTAGGGCAAGCGTCTTTACGACATCGATGCCATTCTATATTCCACTGTTAAATTCATTTTAAACAAAATAAATAATCTAAATTGTTGTATGACATGTTTATTTCATTTTGTTTTATTTTTCGAAAACACACTACGTTTCTTCTTACATTTGTTATTGTATTGTAAAGAATAGTCATCTCCGAAACATATCCTGCCGTCTAAAAATACACTTTTCATTTGCACATTAATAATCCAAAAAGGGAACTCATCTCGGTTTCCAATTGCCAAGGGTTCTTTAATGTGCACAATGTGCACATGTGACGTCCACATTTGTTAGTCCGTTTCCGATATGACTAACATCTTGATCATATCTACGTTTATAGGATCCGGGGAAGGCAAATCGGTTTATACCAAGTTTTTGCGCCGATGGGATTAGAACCCGGTTCCTTTCGCTTGAAAGGCCAGAGCCATACATCTGAGGCACTGGGGCCCCGACAATCATATTCAGGAGCTCTCAGAATGTATCAATCATATTTTAAAGACATCCACGCATGAAAGCATGTTCCAATAAAGCATACATTTGCTATGAATAACAAACAAATGTAAAGACAAGGGACAGACCACAATCATCACAATTCAAAGCATGGAATTGAGTTTTGATGTTGCAAATGTTTTCACGATATACATTGTTCATTACAAAATAATGATATCCTGTGATATTTGGAACTCGGCGAAGGGTTAGCTATGTTAATGAATTCGGTTAACATTACTTTGTTTTGTTCGTTTCTTACTCGCTTAACCTTCACGACTTTATGACACCATTATGTCTCAGATGTGTGGCCAGTGATAATCACCCTCTAATTAGCTTTATATGTAACTCAACGTCATGGTCATAACATTCAGAGTTTAGACTTCTTGTCTTGCTCTATTGTTGCCATCTACTTTTATCTTCTCTAAATACAGTTACCTACCAAACTAGATATCATCAACCCACCTATCTGTCGCTAGAGTAAACGAAAACAAAGGTTATTTAAAGATGACCTTCAAAGCCTCATTACCATAGTATATGATGATAGACTCTCCTGCCTATAACATTTTTTCTATATCATGTAATTTCCCACTGCTCATGAATATTCCAACTAACACACCCTCACCAAGCAACGAAAACTTTTGCAACATTTGTACTTTCAATGAACTTTTTGATGAATGCTCCTCAAGAAAAATTAGCCACATTTACATGGATTTGTCTCACCCTTTACACTGTAATTTAGTAAAAAAAATAATTCTAGAAGTGAGAGCTTTATGTCTATAAAGACAAGCAGTGAAAGGCATCGAAAGTCTTTCATGCCACATGGCACTCGCCTCTTAATTAAATGCTCATGTTATTGTTTAGTCATCTTACCTTCCTAACCATCAATGCTTCTGTTTGAAAATACGATGAAATAGAAAAATGAAAAAATGTAATCTATAGCTGTGATATTAGAGTGATCTTGTAATTCCTCATATTATTTTTTATAAGCCATTTTCTATTATGTTTGCATATTTTGAAATTTGTTTTCAATGACTTTGTTTACTAACTGCTGGTTAGGAGACTTCAGAACACATAGGTGACCACAATCTCAGCATCAAGAATCAGTCTGCACACAGAGCAAGTCACATCACGAAAACTGCAATGCTACTCATTGGAGTTTGATTTCACACCAGTGGGCGGTGTCGGGCGATATGAGCGCACGAATGCCTAGACTAATGAACTACCTTTTGTTGGCGTTGCTAATTAGTTCAGTTTGTAATAGTGTGGCCTCTGTCTCCGGCTAATCGGTGTTGCCGTACGCCGTGATGTGGGATTGATTCCTACTGTCGACTTTCCGTTTTCCTATGGCTATTTTTCTGTGTTTTTCTGCACTTGAACATTTTCAAACCTTGCTTGATACTTCTCTTGTGCCCGCTCCCCTTCAATTAATTTATTCAAAATAATGCCGCAAGGCTTATCACTAGGACAAAAGAGAGAGAGAGAGAGAGAGAGAGAGAGAGAGAGAGAGAGAGAGAGAGAGAGAGAGAGAGAGAGAGAGAGAGAGAACATATTACGCCTGTGTTGCAGCCTCTTCACTGGCTGCCGGTGGAAAAGAGGATTGTTTTTTAAGATTGCTTGCCTTGCTGTTAAATGTATGTATGACCATGCACCTGTTTACTTGAAATCATCAGTTGAAGTCTATAAACCTAGCTTGTCACTGCGATCTTCTGATTCCTTACTCTTAAAACAATCTATCTCAAAATCTAAGCTTTCTGATCGTGCCGTTGCATACTCAGCTCTTGTGGTTTGGAATTCTCTCTCAGCGAAAACTAGAAATTGTAAAACTTTCCCTTCTTTTAGAAAATCCTTAAAATCTGAGTTCTTTCTTTCTTCGTATTTATAAATCCATGAAATGTTTTTTTTTCACTCGATAATGTTACGTCGTAATGATATTGTCAAGCGCCTTTGAGCATCTTGATGGAATTAGGCGCTATACAAATATTCATTATGATTATTATTATCTTATATAAATCGCTTTGTATATAGTTGTGAATGAATTCGATATCAATATCGTAACTTCATTTGTAGTATCATTTATTGTGTATAATATTATCTATAGTGTACAATATTTTATATTGTGTATGATATCATCTACTGTGTATAATATCATCTAGTTTCTCCTGCCATTCTGTATACTTATTTATTGTTCTAATTTTAAAATGCACGTTTGTAAAATGAATTTCCTGAATTTGGATGAATAAAAAGTATTATTACTATTATTATTAAAATTATTATTATTATTATTATTATTATTATTATTATCATTATTATTATGGAGCAAGCTGTCCAGCTTATCAAATTCGAGTCAAGAAGGGAAACAGTGGGGGGGGGGGGGGGGGGGGG
>JARBEQ010286215.1:0-13812 GCA_030265355.1 Tritonia tetraquetra
CTGCAGGGGCTGCCTGAGTGAAACTGTTTCGGTCACCTCAGACCGGGATAGGGACTGACTGATCTGCTGGAATCTACGTCTGTTCTATCTTTGAACTATGTATCGTCTCCCTTGTCTTACTTTTTCTCAAGCGCTTATGACCCATGATTGTTGCAAGCGCCTCTCCCTAAACCTTGATTTGTTTGAAGCTGTGTGGCAGGCGCTGAAATGACCTTTTTGTGTCGATAGAGCCCTAAAACAGCAACAAACAAACAAACAATATTTGCCACTCCCTGATCCTATGAAGATAGGTGGGATCAAGAACTTAGTTCTATTGGAGACTGCCGATAAATTTGTAGGTCTCGTGTGCAAGTTGTGCTCATTAAAGAACTCTTGGCAGTTGGAAATCGAGAAGAGTAGGCCGAAAGGCTGGCTGTCCAGTCAAAATTAATTCCTACCACAAAAAAGTCACAGTGGGCTGATCACCTGCTTGGTCTAATATCTTGGTCCAGAGTAAATCCACCTCATAGAGGAGGCCCTGCACTGTAATGGTAACAAGGAACTGGATAAGAAAGAAAGAAAGAAAGCCTGTGGTGGGACTCAAACCCACGCCCATTATCATGGAAGTCCTCTGCCTTAACCACTTGATCATCTCGCTTCCAATGTTTAAAGAAATAAATATTGTATTGATAGTTGAGAGCATTGGAGAATACGAAGGACTAACAATAGTTCATGATTTGTCACTATCCAAACTTTAATGGCAGATAGGTAATGATGTGAGAACTATGTTGTAAGATGTCCTTCCTTAAAGCTCTTTATCAACTATGACAATTGACTATATTTTTGTTTTATTATTATCCAGAAGTCCACATAGTCGATGAAGAATCAGAGCACAGTCTGTATAGGCCGAGACAAGGTAGTATTGTCAGGAAGGCATCTGTTCGCTCCAATCATACGTCACAGTTAGATGCTATTAAAGGATCTTTGTGTAAGTTTCCTTCCATTTTTATGTAGATTGAACAACTATGAGTTGAGTAGAACATGCACATTGAAATAGATGAGAAAAGTTATAGTTCATCACTTTCGTAATAAGTGTTTCATTTTGAAGTTACTTCCGTTGGCGCTGCGCTGTGGTGGGGGCATCCCTAGTTCAAGTCACTAGACTTTAGATGCGGAGGACCGGGGTTCAAGTCCCGCCTGGTGCGGAATTTTTTCTCTGGACCTTTCAGAGTTTTCATGGCTCTGCCCTGGAGATTCCACGTGAATCTTCTCAAGTTCTGTTGAACTGCCTTTGATATGACCTTTATGTGTTAAAAAGGGCGTTAAACTTCCAACTTTAGCACTTTTTCACTACTCTGCCTTTGGATTCTATTGATCAAAGAATTTCAGACAAGCAGGTGATCAGCCCACTCTGTCCACAACTCTTAACTGGTGTTATGAGCAATATACTAATTAGTATAAATCAAAGACAGGCCAATA
This sequence comes from Tritonia tetraquetra, assembly GCA_030265355.1. Taxonomy (NCBI): domain Eukaryota; kingdom Metazoa; phylum Mollusca; class Gastropoda; order Nudibranchia; family Tritoniidae; genus Tritonia; species Tritonia tetraquetra. The sequence goes on from JARBEQ010286215.1 coordinate 1,459, forward strand.
AACAAATTACTGTAAATCTTGTGGGTACTGATAAAAACCAAGAGGTTCTAACACTCTGGGCATTATTATTATCATCATTACCAGAGTGAGATCCAAAATTACAGATCGAAAAAAAAAACGTATTCCCTCTAAGTTTCATTTTGTCGCCGTATCCTGCAGCATGGACTCCAGACATTGCTTGGAGTCATCAGAGACATGATGTACAAATAATTAACTGTTGATCACTTTTAGCCAACCCATATTGAAAAAACTTAATACAACAACTTAAGACAGAGGGACGACGACACACCCACACTTCATGTTATACTTTGACTTACTGATTTCGTTAGTAATTTTGGACTCTTGAACTCTATGTGCTAGTGTGGGTAGTGTTGACACATGACATGTCTATTTTCCCAACAGTGATGTCCTTTTCTTTTATCAATGAATGGATAAACAAAAACAGAAGTGTAAAAGGACACATGTCTTGACCCTAATTTCTATTCACAACAATAACAAAAACTAAGGTGAATTTGAAATGTCCTCATTTTGCTCCAATGGAAAATGGTACAATTGCATTTCATTTATGTCGATTATTCTCCAATTATTGAGTTTACCAAAAACATAATTATGCCCTCCCATCATGTGTGTTTTCTAATAAAATCTCCAGGCTTCTTTTAGATTTATATAGGCTGGCGCTTGTTTTAAAATTATAATAGATTTTTTGTCATCAGATATTCTTTGTTATTGGATTTTCAACGACCTCTTGTTTTATTTCATGTGTTTTATTCACAGTGTAAAATTGATTTTTGTCTAATTGGTTTTTTGCAGTTTGCAACTCATCTGGCCTTGTGATAATGAGTCAAGCCAGTCTAGACAAGGGAAATGTTGTGCCTCACACGCCCAGCCTGCAGTCAGAGGTGGAGGCCGCCAAAAGGAAACGTCACAGAAGTGCCTGCGATAAAAACAATTCTAAGCCGTCCCGGTCTATGAGTATCTTTGCTGGGTGGAAGCCAGGCAAGGGTGCTCTCGGCCGCTCTGGGGAGCAAAAAATGAAAGTGCGGTATGCTGAGTTGAACAAAACAGAATCTAAAGTGGGTGGATCAGAAGAAACTGCTAGTGACGATGACAAAGTTTCTTCAGTTCAAAACGATCCTGTGGATTCTGGCTTGTCAACTGCTGCAAATATTCAGGATGTGTGTGTGGGTGATGAAAATTCACAGACTTCAGCAAGTGAACAAGCTGCAGAAAGTTTACATGTTGTCTTTGACGTGGCTGGTGAATCATGTACAGACTGTAGTGAATCCAGTTCTCCTTCAATAACAAAACATTCTTGTGCAACCTCCCAAAATAATGAACTTGCCTCACCCATTGAAAGCCATAGTGATAGTAATGATTGTGACATTAACCCTTCACCTGTTTCTGTGCCACTAGCTGATTCTGAGAGTGTCCCTTCAGACTCTTCAGAAAATCCTACCTGTGAATCATCAAGTCCTGCCAGCAATGATGAAATTGAGAGTAGTCTTAAATCCAGTAGTCAGGATAGCTCTATTTCATCAGCAAAAAAACGTGAGATGCGCCGATCTGTTTCGATATCAGAGGACAGATTCAGTGGCCAGTACAACGATGTTGCCATGAAACAGTCGTTGAGTGAAAGTGGAAGTGCTTTAAGTACGACAGGAGAAGACATTCCTTCAGAGCTGAAAACTCCTGTCAAACAAAAATCTGAAGACACACAATCTGTCACGTCCCTGACGGATAAGAAAGATCCCACATCAGAGTTCGTACTCAGAAGATCTCAGAGTCTGAAGAAGACCAACGAGGTCATCGGAAGTTTCCTAAAATATGCCTCCAAAGCCGCATTCTCAAAGTTCAATGAACTCAAACAGACCATCAGTATCAGAAATGGATCTTTTGGGTCCCTCGGATCCCTAAGCCAATCCGTGGAGGAGTTGGATGTCAATGACGGTAGCAGCACCAGTGGTACCATTAGAGAACGTTTGCGGTATGGTGGAAGCCAAGATCTCCTCAGTCACAGTGAGGAGAGTGAAGCCGAACAGTCTGACAGGTCAGAAAATCGAATGTCAGGCATTTCTACAGGTTTGTATATGAGAATTTGTTAATAACTTTTTGAAAAGGTTTCAGAGTATTTACATTTTACAGTTTTGAAAACTACATCAATCCCTGATGTGAGTAATGTTAAAATTGAATTCTCTGTTTTTGTTCATAAGACACTATGTGGTCACAGTAGGCTGATCGCCTGCTTGCTTTATCTTCCTTATACAGAGGGGCAGGTCCCAACAATACTTGGTGATAACAACATGCTCTACTCATTCACTTTGTTACTTTGTTCACTTTGGTCAAGTCTTCTTTCTTTCTTTATCATTTCCTGGTTTACCTTTCGATGTCAGGTGTCAAGATTTCTGAAATATGGTATTCCATTGTCTTACCACTGTGACAGGTTTGTTGGGGTTTTTTTTTTTTTTTTGCTTGATGGGATTAGCTTAGACTTAGAATATTGCACCTGAATTTTACCCTTCCATTTTTTCATTGGAATTTGATGAAGTTGAAAGGTCATACAATAGCCTTGTTCCATCCGTGTATTTTTAAAATAACTTTGTTCTTTCCTCCATACGCAAACAGGTAGTGCCCCGTCCCCATCGTATTTGGAAGGCTTTAGAGACGTGTCCCTGGCGCACACAGGCATTTCTGCTACTGCTATCAATAAAATGATCAAAGTGGCTATGGAAGTGGAAATGAGCTCATGTTCCCGATGTACAAATGTAAAATGTAGCCGGCTGATTTTTGACGAGGAAATCATGGCTGGGTGGTTGGCCGAAGATTCTAATCTAAATACAATGTAAGTTTTAGAAAGTGTTTGTTTGTTTATTTTTATTTGTTTGTTTTTATTTGTTTTTGTTTTTTTCATAAACATTAAAGGATCAGGAGTTGGCGGTATTTGATATTGGAATAGTACAAAAAGTATGTACAATGATTAGTAGTCTTTATAAAATTTTGCTTTTTACATTATTATTTGATTTGACAAAATAAATAAAAAGATTTTCGTTTTTAACTCATTTTTTGTTTGTGTTTACCCAGGTGTCCGTACTGCAAGACCAAGTTTGTACCTCATCTTCAAGTGTATATCAAGGTAAATCAGTGCTCATCAATGTGGTGATTTATCAATCAGTAATCTTTATCCAGCTCGTAGAATTTTGTTCATTGTACAAGGTTTTAAAAATTGTTTTATTGAAAATATCTATGCACTTTTGTGGTGACTTATATGCCAAAATAGTTTTTATACCGTACTATTTGATATTTTGTTCTTGTGTTTTACTTTGACGCTTCTGTTTACAGATAATTAAAAAATAGAGACCTATCATGTCATGATACTTGTCATCAAATTAAGTTGGGGTTTGTTTTTTTTTTTTGGGTTTTTGTTTTTTGGGGGGGGGGGGGGGGGTTCGAATGATTGAAAGAATTTGACTATGGGTGTCAGAATGAGAGGGAGAGGCTCGAAATGATGTAAAGGATATCCTAAACAAATTTTTCATATACCCTAATTCATGAATGAACAGATCCTTCATATACATTCCCTAATTCATGAATGAACAAGTTTTTTAATAATAGATATTCCCTGATCCATGAATGAACAAGACTAGTTATATTTTTAAAAAGTTAGGTTTGGTTTGAGAATTAGCACTGCTAAACACATTCATTAGATGTTTTCTTCATCATGAAATGTTCTATTTCCAGGATTGGCGAGGAGCTGGCAAATCATTAGTGTTAGATGGAGACGATGCCTCTGATAAGAACAAGTTCCACTTCGAAGATGATCAGACCAGCACTCCAAATTCTAAAGATTCATCAAGTACCAAAAAACAAAGCTCTCTGGACAAAGGGGATGCACCTCTGACCACCGAGGAAGCTGTGGCGACAATGAGAAGGAGATGTACCAGTGAATGCCTGACAAATCTTTCTGACGACCCCTATGGCAGTCCAGCTTACACTGCTCTGCCCAGGTCACCGATGTCTCTTTCCATTGATGAAAATTCTGAAGTATCTTTTTCACCAGTTAACAGAAACACTCTGAATAAAGATTTTATGACAAGGTGAGGGTGTTTTTTTTTTGTTTTTTTTGTTTTTTAATGGGATGGAATAACGCAGTAGCCAGTTTTGTTTTTGTTAGATATGATTTGTATTTTTTGCAAGTATATATGACTGAAATTGCAAATAAATCCTTGCAAGTATATGTGACTGAAATTGCAAATAAATCCTTGCAAGTATATGTGACTGAAATTGCAAATAAATCCTTTAAAAACAAACAAAAGACAGATGTGTGTAGAGAGGGCAAGTATGTATGACTGAAATTGCAAATAAATCCTTTAAAAATGAATGAAAGATGTAGGCTATGTAGAGAGGGGTGATAATAAAAAAAAAAAGAATAGAAAACAAATACGAACAACAAATTAAGTAAAGCACACAACTGGTCTATTGGAAGCATTTTAAGAATGTAACAACACCATGAGGCATTGTGTGCTTAGAAAATGATGACATCATTTTACTCTTAAGCGGGAGTAGGGAAAATTAAGAATTTTGATAAACAAAAATTATGAAGAAATATGGTAAAAAATTTCTATAAAATCCAAGACACCACCGATCCGATATTCAATACCTTCTCCAGCTAAATTGTAAACCACGTGCAAACTTTGGTAGCTATCTGTGGGGTAGGAATTATGTTCTCATTGCCACATTCAACATTCATACTTGGGGACTTTTTAAGTTGTTATTTTTTAGTAAGATTCTATGAAATCTAGACACAACTAATGATTCTCATCACCATTAACTCAGATGAGTCTTAATCTCGCGCGTAATTTCATTATAGTGGTGTAAATAGTTCATGATTGATGATAGTGTAATGAAAAAAAAATTGCTAGTGTCCAGCAGTAGTAAGTTTAGAAATTGCCAGCTTAAGTGAGTTACGGGTTTATTGTCAATTATTGTCACGTTTATTTTGATACTGGAGCACAGCCATAGGAAGATGATTCATGAAGACAAGCTAGATGCTGAACAATGACTGGAAATGTTTAAAAAATATTATAAGACTAAAGTCATTGGTATGGATCTAGTTCTTCATCTCTATCAAGTCATTTCTTTGTGAGAGGAAATGAGAAACAAATGTATTTTATCACCGTCTTAATTGTAGTCAATGTTGTCACTGTCCTTACAGGTCTGCGTCGTCATCAGAACCACAAGTCGTGCCGTATCTTAGCCCGTTGGTGCTGAGAAAGGAGTTGGAATACATCCTGGACCATGAAGGAGATGCCTGCCTTGCCGCAGACACGTTCGTGGAGGAGCATTCCATCATCTTCTGGAACTTGGTCAGTATTGGTCATTTTTCCTTTTCCTTTTCTTCATTCATTTCATCTAAATATTCCATTTTTAGCTTGATTACCTACTCTATGAAAGGTCTTGCTGTCTAATATCTCATTGTATTTTACTTTCTTCTCTTCATCACATTCCTTCTAACTTCACTTTTTGTTCGTAGTTAGTGAACCATTTTCATTTTTCTCTCCATCTTTAATCCTTCAATTTAATGGCCGGTTTGTTTTTTATTTGTAACTTGTCTTCTTATTTCTCTCCTGAGAAAGACATTCAGAATGGTGGTAGGGGTAAACTAAGTGTTCTTTTTTCTTTTTTGTTCCTCAGATTTGGTTTTTCAGAAGGATAGAAGTGACAAGTCACCTGACTAGTTTCCTGCTCACATCCAACGCCTTTAGTTTCAATAAAGGAGCGGTAAGGCATTAAACTGTTTGTTGGGGGGTTTTTTGTGCGTGTGTTCTAGGGCACTTTACTACAGACTGGGCTATATCAATGTGCCTATTTTAAAAATGCAGTCTTCTAGTCAAGCCATTATTAATTATAAACATATTTGAAATGTATATTATCAAAATTTTGTTTACCAGCTTCCCTTTTTATGTATTGTGATTTGGGGCACCCAAACACTGCTCAAAATCTTTGTGATATGATGAAATCGGCCATTTAGTCGATGTGTGTTTTGTGATTTGGGTTCCAGGGGCGCAGAGGTACGGTTCTTTCTCCTCGGAAGCAAAAAGTACCGGGTTCGTTTCCCGGCAGCGACAGGTATTATTCTCCTTGTAACTTGGTGAATACATATATGCCACTCCCCTGATCCTATTCAAGTAGGTGGGATCAAGTACCTAGTCCTATTGGAGACGATGATAAACTTGGAGGTCCCATGTGCACGTTGTGCACGTTAAAGAACCCTTGGCAGTTAAAAATCGATAAGAGAAGGCTGCTGTTCGGGCAAAATTAATTCCTACCACAATGGTCACAGTGGGTTGATCACCTGCTTGGCTTAATATGTTGATCCACAGAAATCCAGCCTCATAGTGTTGGCCCTACACCGTAATGGTAAAAGGGAACTGGATAAGAAAGAAAGAAGAAAATGTTTTGTGATAACATTGCTACATATATCGTTATTGTAATGCAAAGAAAATAGTTTAGAGGATGTGGCCTACCACAGATGTGTATATGTGTTTTGTATAGATTTACAAATCATGAAATTTATAACGCAACTTTTCACCGTTCATTATTAATTTGTTTTCTACGATGTTTGAATCCAGACGGCGTCCAAGACCAAAGAACAGTTTGATAGTCACAACATCTTGATTCGGCCACAATGGGACAACCTCCGAATTCACGATGAGGTCGGACTTCCCATGTATGTGGCATGGCAAGAAGGTCAGTCTGATTTGTGACTCTGGATTAATTGATTTGGTATATGTGAAACTTTCTTTTTTATATAATTTTCCTACTTTACCTTTCGGTGTCAGGGTGTGTGTTACATTACTGTTTTACTAATGGGGATTGTCTCTGGTTCAGATTTTACTTCTTATGACACGGTGATAGAGATTCTTTGCCATTTTTAATGGCCAAGGATTGAATACATAATACACATTATCGTGGGTTGTTTAAAATTTGGCTATTTTGTTATTATATTTTCTTGTTACATTGTTAGGTTATCTTTGACTTGTGCCTTAACTCCTTGTACTTTTTCCTACTGAAAATGCAATTAAATGTGTCACACACAATGTCTTACTTTCACCATGTAAGCATTATAATACTTCTTGCTTTTGACATTTTGATGTGTAGGAATTAAACTGTTATTGGGGAGATTATGAAAGGAAGAAGAAAAATATTTCCAAGATTAAAGTCACTTGATGAAAAATATGATCTTTGTATTTTCAGGTTCTAAGTCAACTGTGTTAGATGCTTTGGTCACAGAGTCAGCATCGTTTAGTCGAAGGTAAACTTTTATGGTCCTTTTTTTGTTTGTCGACATATAAAGAACAGTGTGTTTTACTTTGACACAAAAGTATATTTTTTTTTAAAATTTGTTTTGTGTTCCATTGCACATATTACTGGCAAGCAGTGCCCAGCTCCATGTCAATCATTGCTGAACACAGTGCTGGAAAAAAACTCTTGATCAGGTAGATAAGGCAAGCAGGTGATCAGCCTACCGTGTCCCGAGCCTTAAATGGCACAATAAGTGTTACATTTTTAGGCGTTGTTTTGGCAATATGGTAAACCCCTCAACTGTAGTAAGAAAACTGAGCAGATTTTGCCACGTAAGGCAAATGTTCAGATTTACAATCCAATTATTAAGTACCTTGGTCTCATCAAGTTATTCATTGCCAATTTGTGGCATATTCTTTTGTGAAGGAATTTGTATTAATATTTTGTTGTTTGTTTGCCAGATTCATGTTTGAAATATTGTCGTCGATCAAACGGAACAATGTGTTGGACGCCATCAAAGTCGTAGCCAACGGCAGACGTAAAGTACAATCTGGCAAGTGTCGATTCCGAAGCATGTATAGGGAGATCCTCTTCCTCTCCCTCGTCGATTGCGGACGGGAGAACATTGACCATGGTGAGTGATCACAAATTGATTTTATTCTTTTTTTTCATAATTCCTTTTTATATGTTGAAATAATGCGCCTTACTGTAATTTAGCTAAATATGTCTTGTGACGCCAGTAAACTTAAATGTCATTTGTAGTGTCAAAGTTGTCGACGACTCGATGTCATTTGTTGTTTCAAAGTTGTCGATGACTCTATGTCATTTGTAGTGTCAAAGTTGTCGATGACTCGATGTCATTTGTAGTGTCAAAGTTGTTGATGACTCTGTCATTTGTAGTGTCTAAGTTGTCGATGACTCTATGTCATTTGTAGTGTCAAAGTTGTCGATGACTTGATGTAAGTGATGTAGTCCGCTTTATTTATTGCCTATTTTTCTTTGACGAAACGCATTGTAATTTCCTTCACGGATCAATAAAGGATACACTTCGTTATCTTACCTTATTCCTGATCGTTCATACATATTGTAACCCTGTGCTGGCAGGTTTCATTGAACCAAACGATCATATCCGTCAGTTAATCCGACATTCACTGTGAATAGGTCGTACCCTGGAGGCCATATTTGTCTTTGTATCATTCAACAATGTGCTCAAAGTAACATATGAGTGTTTGATATTTTTTATTTTTTAAGCCCCCAATTGAATTGAGCTGTGAAATATGTGACACAACAAGCCTTTAACAAAGGATAGTAGTAGTAGGAGGAGCAAAATTTCCATTTTTAGAAAAAGATAAAAGATCGTCCCAGAGTTCATTTTTGTAATTTTTAGATTTTTGCTCCACATGGAAATTGAATTTTTCTACTGTTTGTCAAAACTGCAGTTCACTACAAAATATGGTTCATAATGGCTCAAAATTTTGGTAATACCCAAATGAAAAGAACGACAATCACATAGACCTGACTTAACCACGTGTCTAGGGATACTTATTCCACTGACCGAAACTAGACAAACCCGACACTGTAACACAGAGGAAAGATGATCTGTTTGAATTGTTAGGTTTTGATCATGTTATTATTGACCAGGAAGAACTGGCCCTGCCTTTGAAAGGGGCATAAAACTTCAAACTTTAGATTTTTTTAGAAGAGCTGGCCATTGAAAAAAAACTAAAGTGAAGGTTGTACCAAATTTTAGGAAATCTTTTTTCCTTTCTTTCTTATCCTGTTCCTTGTTACCATTACAGTGAGGATTTACTCTGGATCAAGATATTAGACCAAGCAGGTGATCAGCCCGCTGATACTATGACTAAAATAAGGGGGATTGAGTTTTGAAAAGTTAAAGAGAGGCACCAATTTTCTCATTAGTATCCAGGAAACAAAATTGTCCATCCACTAGAGAATCTTTGTTTGCAATTGATTTAAACTGACGTCATTTTAATAATATGAGTACATAATTACCTTTTCCAATTTAAACTTTCAGATGCATTTGATGCTGAATATTCTGCAGCTTTCCGTGAGAAACTCACGCCTGTTGAGAAGCGACGTCTACAGGCAGATGATTTCCCCAAATCTAAATTTGTTCAACACTGCAGGAAAGCATTTAGTGTATTGGAAGTGTGAGGACAATACACTATTTCATTATGTCATTGTGTCACGCGAAACAATTTGAATATGAAAATCATCTTCTTTTTTTTTTTTAACGTTTTGTTTCTCAAAGTACAAATAAGGGTATCTCTTTCTTTGTTGAGAAATGCAATAAATAAATGAATATGTACACATGTGTATAGATCTATTGGAGCTGGGATTGAACGACAGAATAAAACTGTGACTTGTAAAATACTCATTTGGTCAGAAATTGCAATTGGTCATTATTATTATTATATTGTTGTCTGGCAGTAAACATGATTTGTTGTTCTCTCGCTGATTTTCTCTATTCACAAGGTTTAGGGGGATACATATTACTAATACTAACGTCCATCTTGTTTTTATAGGAGGTGAACTATTTTATTATTATTTTGGTTGGGTTTGGGACACGTTAGTAAAAAACTTGACGGAGTTTGGGGGTGAACAATGCAATACAAGACTGGCATGACTTAAGATGTGGAGGGATAGCAAGGCTGTAACGCAAATATTGAAATATCAAGACTTTTAGAGGAAAATTCATCATATTTTGCTTTCTACTTGTAGGGGATTGGTAACACTGATGTCAATATGAAATTGAAAATCCTGTCCCTCTGGTATCTTCACTTTCAACAGAATCAGTTAACTCTTAAAGAATCAATTGTCTCAATTGTAAATATACCTTTTATTTAAGTGAGGCTGGCCCCAACACTGTATTAAGTGGTAGAACATAGAGTTGGCCCCAACACTGCATTGGGTGGTTAGTAGAACAAAGGGCTGGTCCCAACACTGTATTAGGTGGTAAAACATAGAGAGTTGGCCTCAACACTGCTTTGGGTGGTAGAACAAAGGGCTGGCCCCAACCCTGTATTAGGTAGTAGAACATAGAGCTGGCCCCAACACTGTATTAGGTGGGTGAACATAGAGCTGGCCCCAACACTGCATTGGGTGGTATAGATAGAGCTGGCCCCAACACTAGGTATAACTGAGGCTTGACCAAGAAAACAGAGATCCTAAAGATTTTCAACCAAGATCGTGAGAAAATGGTGCTCATGGTCATAGGCATAGCCTTAATGTGATGTTGATAAATTTCTGATTTTTGTTCTTGATTAAAAAGGCCTGGATCGAACGTATTGATCACACTCCAATATTAAACTGGTGGGCAGGTTTCATCAGTCCAAACGTTTGATTGACAGGTCCCGGGACTCGATACAGATCAAGCCATGTCAATCTTACTTGTAGGGACAAAGGATAACAAGTGCTGGCTATATGTTTGTTTTTAGCTATTGCTGTAATGACGGTAAGGACATTGATGCACTCACAGACCTGGCCTTGGTTGTTGAATGAGAACAAGAGATTGAGATGGCAAGTAAATAGGGTGTCTACAAACACTTCTCATGTGTTGGATGGTTGGCCTCATTGTAATTCTTTCTTTATCAATAACCTTTTAGTACCTTTCGGTGTAAGGTCCTCATTGTAATATGGGTGACAATTTTCTATGATTTTCCTTTGTTGATGTACATATCTGATAAATAAAATGTTTGTTTTAATGCTGAAAGTTTGAAACCTGTGTATTTAACTGCATTATGTAAAATGTGGCTAGTCTTGAGTGTGATTAAATGTTTGCTCAATGAAATAGAGAGGGGTTTTTTTTAAAAGAAGGAAATATTTGGTCACTTATTTTTCCTTTATGTTGATAAAAATAGTTTCAATTTATCCTCAGATAAAACATTTTTTAAATTGTTTGGTTCTGTTTGAAAACTTTAAGCAGACACAATGTTTATCCCTTTTTTTAATTTGAAAGATGACTTTTTCATCTTGTTTTAGTTCATGTTAATATTAAATTCTCATCAAGCTAAAAAGGACTTTTGTTTTGTCATAATTGTGCCTGCTGCGAAATATTACGTTTTTGTATTAGTATTTTTATCATCAGAAAATGTTGACAAACTCTAGTCTCTGTGCAATTCACATAACCTTCAATGCAATTGAACGTTGTTTTATTATTTTTATAGTATGCCGCATACTATACAATGAATTACAGTAAACTTTCCTAATGTACATAATGTACTGAATTGAACTGTCTGCGCCTAACTTTGAAAATAAATACACAATGTTGTTTCCTATAGATGTGTTCTGTAAAGTTTTTTAAATCAAGAGTAACGTTTCTGTGCTGATGATAACTTGTTCTTTTACTTTACTTTAGAGACGGTGGCTTATGAATGGAAGAACGGTGTAATTTCACTGTTTTGAATGATTTAATTAAAAGCTTTGTTAGAATTAATAACGGTGTGAAGTCCACAAACTCGATGAATTTACATTTTGATAAAATAGTAATCTTTACGTTTTAATGGTGCCAATTAATTTATGCCGTGACTGGAAGGTTAAAGATATAAATGAGGAGTCCGATGTGCTTGAGATTTTGATATCATTTTGCCATACCCAAAAAAGGTGTAAAAAAATATGACTGTGAAAATGAGTGTAAGTGTAAGTCACTTTTTCTGATCATTGCATGAGAAAATAGTGTGAAAATCTGTTTGAGTTGTTGATGAATGTATGACAAACGCACATGTTATTATGTACCATATATATATTTTTGTATATATATATAATGATGATATGTGTCAATATTCTTTCATTTAATGTCTTCTAAAGTTGTTCATTGATAATAAAAGTTTGAATTTTCTTGAAATGAAGGGGACTACCCTTATGTAAATATTACTTGGGATGTGGGGGAAGGGAAAAGGGGGGTGGGGACCCCAAGAGTTAACCTGAGATTATTCACATCTACTGTTACTGTTATATTTGACATTCCTCTGATTTCAATGTAGATTGAATGTGTGTCATACTATACACTCAATGCCTATGACATTTCTTTGCTCT
>JARBEQ010286326.1:0-17866 GCA_030265355.1 Tritonia tetraquetra
AGAGAGAGAGAGAGAGAGAGAGAGAGAGAGAGAGAGAGAGAGAGAGAGAGAGAGAGAGAGAGAGAGAGAGAGAATGGTATTGTATATTCAAGTTCAATCATTCGGCCCCACCCATTTTATGGTTTTACACAAGACCAAACTAAAGATGTTCAGATGTTAAAATTTGATATCTATCTTAGTTACGCATTTTTTGGACAATTGATTATTCTTATAGTCCCGACAATTTCATTCAAACTTTATTCAAATTCTTACTATGCGTAGCCTAGCAATTAAAAAGTCACACTGTCAGTGTGATTTCATTATGAATAGGTACCCATGCTTCAGTGGGTTCGGCACCTTCGAGATGAAGTTAATGAGAAGAGGACTTGCGATAAATAAGGACGTATGGTATCAATTAACACTACGAATGCTTGGTTAATTTGTATGAACGGCAGCTAAAGGGTTAACAATCACGTGTTGATATGTGTGATTATGACACCCGCTGGCAGAGCGTATTGTAACAGTCGAGAAGGCGGTGAAGCATGTTAACAAGATGTCAATCACTCTCGTGAGTTAAAAAAGAAGTATGTCCTTAGGGTCTTGATCCTCCTTGTACCCGTGCTTAACCCGGATTCTGAAGTGAACAAGTGAGTATTTGTCACTCTCTAGGTGTGACTCGTCTAGTCTATCGCAGATTGCGTTCCCACGACCTGTTAGTTGGTAAAAAGAGGTAAAGAAATGTGTAAACTTCCACGAGGAAGGGCGTTGTTGCCCGAAACGTTCGTTGCGTGGTCCCATTTGGAAGTTTGCACATTTCTTACCTCTTCATATTCATTTGATTGTGCACATGTAAGTTGGTCTCGTGTCTGTATCTTGTAAATTAGAAATGTCATGAGCTCTTGTTGATTAGAAATGTCATGAGCTCTTGTTGATTAGAAATGTCATAAGCTCTTGTTGATTAGAAATGCCATGAGCTCTTGTTGATTAGAAATGTCATGAGCTCTTGTTGATTAGAAATGTCATGAGCTCTTGTTGATTAGAAATGTCATGAGCTCTTGTTGATTAGATGAGAAACAGACGGAAACGTATTGTTTACTCGTTTTGTCTGCGTATGCGACGTTTTAAAATGACATAACACAAGGCTGAAAGCTGTGTCTTGTTTCGTCTCGAAGCTCGATTGGCGAGGTGTCAATCTCACAACAAAATGACAAGTTTTAATTCTCTTTCGGAGGTTTGTCGGGAACCTTTATATTATTTCTCCTTGCCCGCAGGCTGTCGACGTTAGCCTCGCAAATGAAATGATGCCCCACTCACTGTTCCAATGTGACGTGTAAAGGAACAGGTAAGCTTCCATGAATAGAACGGTTGATTGGAATGAGGTAACTCGGCGCGCATTTCACAGACCTAGACTGTTTGACGTCATAGTTCAGATGGAGACAACTTGTGCAAACGTTTGCAATTCCAAATAGAACAGCATGACGTAGTCTGTATCCAATCTGGGCAGACGGCCATAAATAGAAAGCGTCATTTCTTAGCGGCTGTCGTGTTTGTCTAAGAGAAAACACCGTGAGACGTATTGTAAAGAACATGATACATATGATTTAGGTTACCTTCAATTCCAAGGGACCTAAGTCATCGCGTGATATAAACCAACAGACCCGTATATGAATTACAAACAGGATGTCTTTTGTAGCCTTTTCCCCACAGGCCTGGCGCCTAACCCAGTTTCGAGCACACGAAGCAGACAAATGACAATCTGTCACCTTTTGGACAGGACGCTGGTCTATTGTAGATACGTTTCCAAACTCAGTGAAGATTTGGCTCACGTGTTTCTACACCTGGGACAAGGGAAGCAACCGGAAGTTTCTTGTCCCGAGAAAACAACTCGTACCTGAAGTGGAACCAAAAACCCTCATCATTCAAGTTCGCAATAGTAATCCTTCGACCACCTCGATGCACGTATTGGTTATGTTAATGTACAAATCTGCTATGTAAGTTTAAAAGTCAGTTTTGCTGCGTCACAATTTATGACTTTGTATTTCCTTGTTCTATGCATAAATTCCATTAGTACTCCTTAACTTTTTCAAGAATCACTTTGTTCTTAAGTTGAATGACCGCAATGCGGACTGCCGATGAATTATACCACGAGAAGTGCACAGCAAACACACAATAGGGATACCGCCGTTTGACAATTCTTGATACCCATGATCCCTCGACAAACTTCTGAAGTGTTGCATTACAAAAGCCGCGGACATGTTAATGACCGTATAAGGGCGACCTGACACAAACAAGGTGTACATGAATATTACTGGTCTGACGTCATCATTAATTATAATATCAATGAGAAATATTAGAGGTCTGATATAGGGCCTTGTTCAGAGCATTTGACACGCTTCACATATATATATATATATATATATATATATATATATATATCTAGATACGCGCTTGTAGTGAATGAGAAGAGTTAGCACGCTGTGCCTTTGTATCGAGTGTCCACTGTACTACAACGCTTTGCTTTTGGGTGTTCATAATAAATGTTCTCAGTTGCTAAAAGTATGTAATAATAATAAATAATAATATATAACATTTATATCGCGCGTTACCAAGACTGCGTAATGCTCAATGCGCGTTACAAAAACAATTTCATGACATAATACATTGACATACGCTTGCGACACGTAGCGAATGCTATGGACAGACACCCTAATTGTTATTGTTTTAATTAGCAAAACGTTTTATTCTCACGTTACAGAACCCGCGGACATGTTTAAATGTGAGATGAGTAATAACAAATTGAAATCCCTTTCAAGAAACAAGATGACAGTAGTGTAATGGTAACCATTGCAATCTGACAACAACACGAATTATTCCACATGATAGAATTGTATACTAACCAAAATAGTCAAAATCATCGTAGTATCGCCCCTATTGTTATCAATGAATTGTATTGCCCTCGAAAGTTAATGAAAACAGAATCTGGTTTATAGCGAATTTTAGCCAATGCTTTTCAACAAAAGGTCATAGTGGGTTGATCACCTGCTTGGCTTAATATCTTGATCCAGAGAAATCCAGACTCATTGTGCTGGCCTTTTCAACATAACATAATCAACTTCAAGTGTTTATGTGATAAGCTCGAATTAGCAAATTATCTTTTTATCCTAGCTATGGGGTAGTCAAATTCACCACAGTATTTTCCTTATTGGTCTTTTTATGATCAATAATATAATACTAGCGGTCCCAGTGTCGCAGAGGTACGGTTCTTGCCTCTAAAGTGAAAGGTACCGGGTTCGATTCCCGGCAGCGACACTGTCGGGTATTTTTCTCCTTAAAACTCAGTGAAACCTATATGCCACTCCCCTGATCCTATTCAGGAAGGTGGGATCAAAGAACCTAGTCCTATCGGAGACCGACGATACACTCGGTGGTCCCGTGTGCGCGCTGCGCACGTTAAAGAACCCTTGGCAGTTGAACATCGATAAGAGTAGGCCGTAAGGCCGCTGTCCGGGCAAAATGATTTCCTACCACAAAGATCACAGTGATCACCTGCTTGGCTTAATATCTTGATCCAGAGAAATCCAGCCTCATAGTGCTGGCCCTACACCGTAATGGTAAAAGGGAACTGGATAAGAAAGAGTATTACAATAGTAATCGTTAAATTGCCCATTCATTCTTTCTTTCTTTCTTTTCCTTCTTTCTTTGTCATTTCCTGTCATACTTTTTGGTGTCAGTATCGGTCATTACATTATCAAAGGAGGATAGACACAGTCTGCTCATCACATGCTTGATCGAAATAATTGAATCCATCGCTTTTCAGCTCTGTACTCAATCATGTATGCTTGATGCTAGTCGGGACACCAGCATTCGGATGTGTAGCTCTGAACATGAGTCTGGCTTTGTGGTTTTGATGGGGTACGACAAAGAATATAGGAACACTGATTATGCTCGGAGTTTTCCCCTTTGTAGGGAGGTAATTACAGTCTACTGTGGCAAAATCTGCTCAGTTTTCTTGTAGCTGAGGATTTTACCACCGAGTCAACAGTAAAAGGTGACACTCATTGTGCCATCCGAGGTTTAGGGCACAGTGGGCTGATCATCTCAGACTGTTTCCCGCACTGTGTTCTGCAGTGTTGGACACAGAGCTGTCCGCAACACTCATTGGGGGTATAAGGTGGTTTAGGTAACAAAACATAGAGGGGATGAGAATTGTTTTTCCCATGTGCTACGCAAAACAGATTTGTTCCTTTGGACTTTTTCTGAGTTTGTGTGGTTCTAGCCCTGTGGAATCCATATGACATCAAATCCTATCGGAGATGAACTATAGACCGGATGTCCCGCCTTGGATATGACCTATTATGAGTTGCTTAGGCGTAAAACTAACAGCTTGACTTAGTTTGTTTAGGCACAAGAATAAAGAAAGAGAATAACCGTAGAAAATGACGCGAAGAAGAGAGTAGAGGGGAAAAAATATGAAACGTGCGAATCATCACATCCCCAAAAAGGGACGGGTCGACAGAGATACAGCGGCAAAGGAGGCAAAGATCGTGAGAAAGAAAAATAGCCACACATTAATTTCACTTGAAGCATTTTCCTTTCATCAGCTCCCTACGTTGATGCGAATTGTTCAAGCACTTACCAGGTAGTAGACTGAGGCTTGTCAAACAAGTGAAGAGTTTACAGTAATATCATCTTATCGCCTTTTCAATCACACTCGCCAATTTTCATCCTGTCTTCTCAATGATTTTTTTTCCTTAACTTTTCAGTTTTTCAACCCTACTTCTATGAAAGCGTCTTATTCAAAATTTGTTTCAAATGGGGAAATGAGAAATCAAGACGGGTATCTCTTTTTGTTATTATCTATACTCATGGAGCCTTTGCGCGTCCACAGTTGAATGCGTCCACTCCTTGGTCAAATGACCAGCCTTATCTGGGCGAATGACACACTCCTTACACGCCTGTGGTGTCTACTTTCGTTTTTTAAATATAACCAGGTGCCAGATTGTTTTAGGATTTTGATCCAAAGAGTTTAGGAAATTGGTACTTATTTTTGTGAATTCGTCCAATGCATCGTTGCGCGTCCACGTTGTTAGGATGTGCGTTCGCTAGC
Organism: Tritonia tetraquetra; assembly: GCA_030265355.1. Classification (NCBI taxonomy): domain Eukaryota; kingdom Metazoa; phylum Mollusca; class Gastropoda; order Nudibranchia; family Tritoniidae; genus Tritonia; species Tritonia tetraquetra. The sequence goes on from JARBEQ010286326.1 coordinate 5,087, forward strand.
AGTGGACTTTAGTTATCAAATAAAAAGTGGTTGGTATGGGATTAGATTGTTTTTCAATGCAATTCAGAGCGCTCTATACATAGAAGCGGCCACGAGAGAACTAAGATGAAAATTAACACTGACCAACATTAAAACAAAACAGCATATTCATGCAAACGACGTTGACCTGATTTTTAACACAGAAGAGGAAGTAAGATCCTATATCCCAATAATAATATCAAATACCTTAAAACGATGGAACCTAAAAGTCCACGAATCAAAGACAGAGAAAACAAAAGAAGAAAGAAAACAAGAAGCTTGGAAAAGTGTCAGAAAATTGGGCAATTTGATTAACGAAGACGGAGACATCCACAGACGAAAAACACCCGCACAACTGAAATCAATATGGATGATAGAAGAAAGTCAACAAGGACGAATTCAATTCTATGAAACCAATGCAACACCTTTTCCTACTATACAATAGGGGTACCTGGGGCCCCACAAAAAATACCCTAGGAAGTCTTGAAGTCCTACAAAGAAAACACATTATGATAATATATAACTGTAATTCGACAACAAAAAAGATGTAGATCTTCGTAGAAGGGGGAGGAGGCGCGATACCTTTTCAAATCACTTTATTTTCTTCTCTGTCTGTTGTGGGTTGGTTTCTTTTTGCGCTCTCACATTTTCGTTCCAGCCCTGCTGAATAGTGTTCACTGCAAAAATACCCATGGTTACATATCCATTCATCCTCTTTGGGGGGCTCTTGCGCAAATTATATAACACTCCTTGGTGAATGTAGAGATGCACACAGAGACCGTCCTTCAATGTCTCTGTTAAATCCAAGTGTTTCACACTTTTTTTTGTCTGGAGTCCTATTTCTATTTATATTGTGAGGTCTGAACTTAAGTGGGAGGCCTTGCTGAAAAGAGATCATTGTCGATCGCGCTCGAAGCAATCGACTGGCTGACCGTCTTCAAAAGAGAAAAGTTTTTATATCATAATATTTTAGACTTTGGAAGCACTTTTTGTCAGGGGCGCCTTGTGGTTAGGAGTGCTGTCAACGGATCGTCGTAATTACTTCGTGGCAGGTTCGAACCCAACTAATGACCAGTGCTGATTATTTGTTTTGATTCTTTCATAAACAAAACGCTATTTTGTCTCTTCGTTCTTGCTTTTTTTATCGGAGGTTCAAAGAAGCGCAGTAAGCGGTGCAAAGGATAGCGAGGTTCCCTTACAGATTTTAATCAGTATTTTTCCCACATTTACACGTCGAATCTGAGAATAATATTTTAACACATGATATATTATGGGTTGATGAAGCGTTTTAGGCAAAAAGAAAAGATTTTCACCAAAATTCGAGTTAGCGAGGTTCCCTCAGAACACCGACGATAAGGAACATTATAGGCGTCCACTGGCCCGAAATGATCAGCAGTGACAATCTTTACCAACGTTGCCGGATAAAACCCTTAAGCTGGAGAGTGAAACAACAAAGGTGGAGGCGGCTGGGACACATCCTACGCAGAGATGAAAATATACCAGCACAGACAGCAATTACACAATCATTTCGAAACAGGGGACAGCAAATACAAAGGAAGAACACCAACATCACTACCCGTCACTCTAAACCAGGACCTCGTAATCTACACCAACTAAATAAGCAGATTACCCAGTGAAGACTAAATCATGAACACAGACACACCACAATAAAACAAAAACAAAAGAAGACCTTGTCAACAGCTAACAATAAAAATCATCAATGCAGACATAGAGACCAACTGAATCATCTCATATGTCCAGAATAGCACACCGGTTTAGGGCAAACGTCCCTACGACAACCATGTCATTCTACCATAACAAGTCGAATTTCTCGCAAAAAGAAAGACAAACAAACGGAGTCGACGCTCAAAAGTGTTGGGCGCTTAAGGGTTATGACGATTCCCAAAGTTTAAAGCACAAGTTGTTGAATAAGGACCCCACTCTAAACGTTGATGAATTTAAAGATATATGCACTTTTAGCAATCAATAATCGAGTACATCTTACCTTTGATATAAGTTGTAGATGGAGGAGTATCATAGGGGTAGCTACGGGCGGGTGAGCGGCATATTTATTGTTGATACTACTCCTAACGTTTCTCCTATATGCCACTCCCCTGATCCTATTCAGGTAGGTGGGATCAAAGAACCTAGTCCTATCGGAGACCGACGATAAACTCGGAGGTCCCGTGTGCACGCTGCGCACGTTAAAGAACCCTTGGCAGTTAAAAATCGATAAGAGTAGGCCGCAAGGCCGCTGTCCGGGCAACATTAATTCCTACCACAAAAGTCACAGTGGGTTGATCACCTGCTTGACTTGATATCTTGATCCAGAGAAATCCAGCCTCATAGTAGTGCTGGCCGTACAATGTAATGGGGGGAAAGGAAACTGGATAAGAAAGAAACTACTCCTAAAGCCAGGGGGAGGGAGCTGTGTGTGCAGTGGCATATTCATTGTTGATACTACCCCTAATAACAAGGGGAGACCGTCTACTCTGTTTTTCTTCCTCTTTGTAGCATGAGGACAAATCTCACATGTTTGAGTGAAGGGAAGTAATTAGAAACCCTTGCATCGCGTATTTGGTCTGTGCATAATATCTTTGTGGGATGAGAGTTATTGTTCCTTGCTCTTTGCGTTGGCCCATGCCTGATGGAAAATTGCAAAGTAGATTTTCGTTCTTTTTATTTCTCACTGGTAGTATTGTGCCATCAAAGAGTGGAAAACACACACCACTGTTTTTTGAATTAATCTGTAGCTTGTCTTAAGTTTAGATTTGAAGTTTAACGCCTTTTTCAACTTCCGCTAGCCGAGTTTGGGGTATATTCCTCTGGGCGGTCCAATTCAATTTTCCTATTTGTATGAAACACAATGATTGTAAGTGAGGAAACCTCTGAATACATTAGTCTATTTTCACACCAGAGCCTGTTTAACGACTTAGTGAAGCATCATTTACTCTAGTTTCAAGTGATGTTTTGGTAGATAAGGACACTTACAGCGAGAACTTTAAAAAGCTCGAGCGTAAGTTACTGAATAGATCAAGATCCTTCACCTTAAAGAAATTGAACGTGCATAATTTTAACGCCTAAACGGTGTTGCAGAAATAAATTCTTTTGAAGTTTCGTGACCTCGGAGGGCGCTGAGTGTAGCTGCAATAGAAACATCCATTTCTATCCACGCGGTTCTATCCACGTGGTTCTGTCCACATGAATCTGTCGGTTGAGTGGTGGCGTTACTACCGGTAAACGAGGGATCGATCGAGTCTGGCCTATACTCACGATAAACTGTTCGCCTTGAGACTGTGCTGACCAAAAAAAAAGCAACTTCAAGGTGTCTCAAAGCATTCTGTTAAACTTGACAAGGCATCGCAAAATATGGACAAAAGCTTGACTTTAAACTTGTCTTCACGTTAATTTGCTATTAGATTATAACAGCACATGCATATCCGGGTGAGCAAGGTCAAGTTTACAAGGCAAAAATTGCGTTAGGACATCGCGTAAAATACTACTCACAACTCATGACGTAATCAATTGTTTCTTCTTCTTCTTCTTCTCGGTCACTCAGATGGGCACGCCGACTTCTCGCGTGAAGGCAGCCGTGCGGCGTAGGTCTTCCAGGCCACCATAGAGTTAAAATGTGTAAACTTTCTTTTGATCGTGAGCATAATGATATTGTATCACTTTTGTTCTGTTCTGTTGTTACTCCTCACGCCAAGTCACACCCCCCCCCCCCCCCGGTATATATCTTTAACAAATGCTGCTTTGATTATCTTATTTCTTATATTTTGGCCTTGTCTTGATATTTCCCAAAAAAAAGTACGCTACGTTAGCAACTAAAATACTAACACTACTAGGGACAAATCATTGTCAGCTAGCAACTGAAATTAATAGCTTTGAAAATATTTTGACAGCTATGATATTAGTTATTCGCGTCTTCCATTAACCGAGGGATCAAACAAACGGACTTACATGACATAATTTGTTTTTGCCTTGGTCGAAACCTTGCTCCGATCGCCTCCCTTGACCGAGGCTTAGAAATGGGCACCCGCTCTAATCTGAGAGTTGTTGAAGAAACTCTAATAGACCAGCGTCCTATCCAGAACGTACTTTATTTTCACGTGTCCGCTTCACGCTACCGGAACCGGGTTAAGCTCCGGCACCATGAGCCATAATATTGTATAGTCCAGTAAAACGTCGTCATGACACCAAATTTTAAAACAAAGGAAAAGTGGCGTCATAGGAGAATGGCGTTATAACGAAAGGTTTGAGTGAAAACATTATCCAATCCTCCCCATGTCGAAGAGATGAGGTGACCGAGTGGTCTAGAATATGGATTTCCATGGCGAGGATCGTGGGTTCGAGTCCGGCTTCAGGCTCTTCGTTTTTTCCTTGGGCAAGAAACGTTACTCCGTTTGCCTCACTCGACCCAGGGGTAGAAATGGGTACCAATTCTCAAACGAGTCTTGGGAAAGTACTGCGACAGACCAGCGTCCTATCCAGAAATTGACTAATTGTCACCTGTTTGCTTCACGCTACGGAAACCGGGTTAAGCTTCGGCCCTATGAGCCTTAATGGCTCTTAAGGACATACTTTTACTACTTATACCATGTCGAAAAGCAGACTGTAAGCGAGAATGGCGGTATAACGGGAGAACGTATAACGAGGTTTTACTGTATCAATTATCGTAAGCACAATATAATTTGTTCCTGTTCTATAAGGCATCCGACCTTGATTAGATTTCCTGCGAACAAACATCTAAGATTTTACCACAATGTGTCTAAGACTCTTACGTCATTGATTCCAGACACACTGATAATTAGCGGCGTGTCGGACGTCAGTGGAAAGTGAAAAGGGAGAGAATTAAACAGTAAGCCGCGAAAGGCTATTATTGTTATCGGTTGTCACGTATTTGAAGTTTTAATCCTATAAACCAGTAGCTAATTAAGGATCTGTTTATACCCACACTCGGGGTGGTTTCCAGGGTGGGCCAAAGTGGAGTCAAGTGGTTGGATAAAGCTGTCGCCCTGTCACCTGTCAGGGACACACGGGGGTGGACAGTGGAAAGAGGTAGCTTGGACATGCAGTGGCAACCACTTGACCTCGTTACTATGTTTCAGGTACTTCATTGTAATGGTAGGCTAACGCAATGCTATGTCATGGCGTATGTACCGGAGGCATGAGGATTTGTTGAACACAATAACCAGAATTTCGTTTCGTTATCCTGTAAACCGATTTGCCGAGACATTTTTCGAGACAGAAGCTGAACAAACTTCAAACTATAGTACAAGAAAAATGGAAACGCTGTCCGAGAGTGGCTCTCAGTCGTTCTTCTCGATCCCAAGTATACCAAACAAGATTGGGTTATACCCGACACCGCGTCAAGATCATGGAAGAGTAAACCATGTATTTCAGTTTAGAGAATGTTGAATTATTTAGTGCTAAATAGTAGTAATAATAATAATGACACTAATGATAGTAATCGTTAAATGCCATTTGTAGGTGATAATTGTATGTAATTGATGCATCCTGTATTGTTTATTGTTTATTATTCATATCGACGAGACGCAATGTAATTTCCTTCATGGATTAATAAAGGGTACCTTATCTTACCTTACCTTGCAAGTAAGGCCCAACCGCCAACGTTTTTGGAGGCACTCGCGCAAATGAATCGCCGGCTGGGGGCAGCCAACTATCGTGTCAGAATACAAGTTCTGAAGCGCCCAACAGGCAGTTGGCACTATATACCCCCCTAGAATTGAGAAAGATACAGGTCTGCCGGAGGAAAACGATATATTTTGGCATGATGCACTTCGTGGGTATGCGCTATATAAATGCTATGGCTTTACTTTACTTTACATCACTACCTCCACCGAAACGAGGCTGTGGTTCTGGTCACTGTAAGAGGACACAAATACGTAACCAAAACTTTGAAATGATCTAGTGGATATCACCGAGTGTATGTCCCCCACACCGAGACAAACCAAGTTCCATTGCATCTGAGGTTAAGCTCCGCTACATTTAGGTCCTATTACCCAAAAAGTGATTTAACGTCTGATTAGATGGTGCGTTTTTTCAGCAGTTTACGCACGGCGTTTCTTTTTATTCGCTCCCACTTCCACATTTAATTTGTTCCAAGCGATGCGGCCCTGATAAATCAGGTAGTTTGCTTCATTTCTCATGGTGCGGAGTAATTAAACAGTCAATCTATTCTAAGGAGGCGTCCGTGTGGTAATTTGCCGTGCGTAAAGTAGTGAGAAAAAGGAACGCGCCATGAGCACCTTACGACAGCAGACTTGCAAGACGAAGGTCGCGGTTTGAATTCCACTTCAGGCGCCTCGCTGTTTTACTTGGGCAATAATATTTACTCCGATTACCTCACCCAACCCGTGTGTTGAAATGGGTACCAATTATCAATTGAGAGTTTGGAGAACTATTCGCAAAAGAAGAGTGCCTACTGATTTATCCAGAAAATGATTTTTTGCTTCAGGCTATCAAAACTGGAGTGTACACCGGGCCACGTACAACGGGAAATTAATAGAAAACTCGATGGTATAGAGTTGTTATGTCAACAAGTCTGGAATCATGAGTTTGAGTGTCAGAACCACGATTACCCTCGGTTGTAAATTTACATCTTGTGAAGTACCTGTAGGTCATTGTAGTAAATTCTCAACAGCATATTCCTAGAATAGAATTGACACCATTCAGACGTACGGTTAGACATCGTGCAGGGTTGTAAAATCATTTGGCTTAATGGAGACAGTTATATGTTTGGGATTTTCCACATCTGTGGGTGCATTGAACATGGGAATCAACATCGGAGTTAAATGACACTTTATTTTTGGAAAGGTCAAGCATGTTAATGACAGCAATACACTTCCCACCACAGCCTTTAAAAGATGCTCATTCTTTGCTCTAAGCCAACGCTCTCGGGCTGTGCAAGGATATACGCCACTGAAACGGATTCTACTCGAGTTGCCTCAGTTTCAATTGAAATCATGTTTTGTAAACTCTTAGTGTTGGCCCTTGTTGGTAAGTATTGGCACCATCACCTTTTGATATATATGTACATTGTTTTTAATGCCAGCTAGCAAAAAAGACGTAGTGCAATATTCTAATCATACGGTTTACTTTAAAATGGATTAACTAACTACCAATTGATATCAATTTTTTTTCAACGATTTCATAATAATAGGATTTATCAAATAATTAGTGGATATTGAATGAGTGTATTTGTATATCATTGTTATTTGATGAGTTTATATCAGACTTATATTGATGCGAGTTTTAACGAGCATTCAATGCAACGTTTTTTTTATGTAAACGAGTCAAATAAATATGATATAAAAATACACGAGTTTTATATACACGGTTATGCCATTGTTACAGGGGTTCTGACTTAAAAACAAAGCTATTTCAACAGCAGACTCAAATCTGCACTCTATTCACCATCACTTTATAACCGAATCACTACCTCGCAACACTACGCTAGGAAAAAATGAGCGCTTACTTTATTTTAACTTGTAACAGAAAGTCGTTGATTTTAAATTGTAACGTTAATTAGCAACAATGATTGAACAAATTAAAAGAATAGGGTTGGTCTCGGCTAGACAAGACAAGGCAATTTCAAGTGACCCAGCTAGACCGTCTAGACCCTCTAGATTTCTTCGAATCAACTAGACCCTTCATTAGTTTATTTGTTGAAATTGATATAGAAATTGCTACCATTAATTGTAGCTTGAAAAATAGTTTTCACAGCGTTTTGAATATTACTTCCTTCCTTGTTAACTGTTACTGTTGGGTTTGTTTATGTTTATGTACACGTCGATAAGAGTTAAACCCCTTGATACGTTATGTCCCTTTGATTTTCATCTTTGAAATCAGTTCAACTAAACTGTATTAATCGGTCCCATGGTGTAGATATTAATATCTAAAACATTTAAAATATACAAATTCCTTCAAAAGAAATGATTTTTTACGAAATAAAAGCGTGTTTTTACTATTTAGTAAATAATATTCAAAACTGAAAAACGCGTCTCTACCTTATATGTAGTTAATATATCAGATCGCGCATAATTAGGTCATCGGATCGATCGCGGATGAATATAAAAAAAAGGTCTGAAAATAGAGGAAGTAAGGTATTTCTCTTTACGTCACTAATGCCCATGGTATGACTTGTTATACTTCTTTCTTCCACAAAAAGTCTTTAATTTGTTGTGTGATAACGTTTGTTATTCATCACAATATGCTGACTATAAATAGATAGTCAAAGTTCACGAAGTTCTACTCTAAAATAAGAAAACCATTTGAAACCGATAGACAGTGCATTTCTGTGACGAAAACAATAAATGTGGCAATGGTTTTTCCTAATATGAAACGGAAAGTCTAAGAAATCATAATTGATTTCCTGGTAAACTAAGACTGCCTTGAACACAATACAGTGCGTACTTTACTTTACGCATTCCTGGCTCAATACGAATAACCCAAGCTCCGAATGTGGTAACCTGAGAGCTTTCTTTCGAGTTGGGGTTTTTTTTTATCAGTGGCATAATCTTATTATCATTATCTTTGTTTTACCTGATTCAAACTATTGTTGTCAAGATTGTAAAGGATGTATATTTACGACCAATTGCGCAAGAGAGAAATCGTTGACAAGAACGTGCAGCAAAGATTGGAAAAGCAGCCGAGGCGTCACAGTCGGGGCACTGAGACACGAATATCATCATGACATCATAATTATTACTTATATTTTGTTCGCAGGCTATTGCTATGCGGCACCCGAATCTCGAATCGTGAACGGAGAGCCGTCCTACAAAGGCGCCCACCCCCACCAGGTGACCTTACAGATTCGTAGTGGTTTCTACTGGTACCACATTTGTGGTGGGAGTCTGATTGCTCCCAACAAGGTGAGGGAGAAAGATAGTGGGTTTTGTAGGTGATCTTTCGTTGTCGGTTGCTCACATTGCTGTTGTTGTTAATGTGTGATGATTATGATGGTGATGATGATGATGATAATGATGATGATGATGATTATGATGGTGGTGGTGGTGATAATATATTTTCAACAGCCAGACCAATCTAATGATTATTTAAAATCGTTGTAGCATGATCTGTTTCAGTGGATGTTTTCTGTTTCTGATCTTCCTCGGTTTATTTGATTATGGATATTTCGCAACATCTAGTTTCATTTCTAAGAACCCTAGATTAGCTGATAATGCACTGTGGTCTACACTCGGGTTTGCGGTAGATTAAGAAACGACATCGGTATTTTTATACGTTACTTGGAATGGACTCAAAGAGGACAGATGGCACAGTTTATTGAAGTTAATGTTGCAACTTTGAATCTTTCTTTTCGCAAATCATACCTATGTCAAACATAAAGTATAAATCGTTGACATTAACATAGAACATTGCGGTCAATTTGTTGTCGCAGAATAATCCAATAATGATAATCCCTCGAACATCTCAGTCACACCTGCTAGTTAATTGAAGTCAAAATAAGGTGCCAACTGATATCTTTACTAACATTTAACCCTTTCTTGGCTTTATTAGATTTCAATCAAACTCATATTTTCATAGGCTAAAGTTAGAGAATTTGTAAACAATAATCTGAAATAGACATTGAAATAATCATATGCCTCGGCATTTAGACCATGGAGACCAGCATTAGCATGACAATTAAGGAAAGCGACGCTTGTTTACGAACGCCAGCTACTAGACGTGACTACGTTCCTAAATATAGTCGTATGAATGTAAAGGGTTAAGGAATGCATGGTGTGAAGACGTGCATGCATACTAATCGATCGTTCACACTGACTTTACGCCTTTAGCTGATCAACGGGACAGGTATTTGCTAATCTGTTATAAGGCCAGTCATTTTTTTCCACCCTTTCACGGTCTTTATAACCATCAAATCAAACTTCTTGTTTGCCATCAGGGCCTTTTCCAGCTGGCGGCGCCGTATCCGATTTGTTGAGATATAGACTCACGCCTCAATTCCTGAGATATAGACTCACGCCTCAATTCCTGAGATAAACATATGGATCGACAGAGTTTTCATGGTCTTTTACTCTTTGGTTCGGATGGAATAGTATTGTTTTAGAATTTAGGAGAAAGACTTAGCGGAGAGGGAAGCACTAATTTACTCATGGCACTACAATACTTTTTGTTTCTTATTTCGTTTTTTAAATTTTTATGTGATTTATGTTACTTTAACTTATTTTTATAGACTTCTATTCAAAGAGCGCGGTGTTACCGCTATACACCCCCCCCCCCCTCACCCCCCTTTCCTTGTCTGCAGAACTCCAGCCTACTTTTTTCTCACGATGATTTCATGGCGATGAAACTAATTTGTAGATTTCCAGCGAAGTTTAGTTATACGTTTATTTCCTATTTTCATTGCCCCATCGCACGTTGTGGGGTTAGGAAGAGACCATCAACAGGTTCAATTGGGCTGGTTCATATGAAATATTGATCGATCGCTTTTTTAGGCATCTGAATCAGTAAAGTTTGAATGTCCAATATCTGCAGTGAATATTATTATGTAAAAAGAAATAAAAAACACAAAATAACGGTGGGTTTCCTTATTCTCTATCCGTCAAAAATTGGTTCACTTCCTCGATCTTTTCAATGAGTATATCTTTTCACCCGAATTTTGCAACCCTTTTAGATTCTTTGAAGAGATATAGGAAGTGAACCAATTTTCCAAGCATGCGAATTCGGGAAATCCATATTGAGACATTAGTAGGTGGAAACGATCGTGTGAATGAAACTGAACCCCTCATCGTGAGGGTTGAATCCTTTGATCCGTCTTGTTCTAATCCTTTTGTACTTGCTAGGTGTTGACAGCCGCCCACTGCCTGGATGGTGCCAGTGTGAGCAGCCTGAGGGTGGGCCTGGGCTGGCATCAGTTGTCAGAGGCCAGCGGACATGAACAGACCTTCTCGGTCAGCAGTATGTCGGTGCACAGGTAACGCCAAAACCTAGATTACGAGTTTATTTTTACATGGAAAGTGAATAAAGGTGGGTCAGAGTTCAATCATTACCCACAACTTAATCAAAGTCTTAATGAACCGAGCACCTAAAAAGTGTCATACATCTAGTATTCAAATTAATAGAATCGTAGAAATATGAATTATGCTGAAAATTAAAATGTCATACCTTTATAGCAGGTATCAATTTGTTCTACTGTTCCGAATTTAAATAAAGACTATTGTAATGCGCATTGAGCTCTTATGAGGTAAGGCGCAATATACATGTGCATATTACTATTATTATTATTATCATTATTATTATTATTATTATCATTATTATTATTATACAGACGAAGTTTTTATCAATGTAACTTCTTTAGACATTCAAACTACTAACGTCATGTCGTGGAGAGTTGAGATGTTGTTAGAATATTAACTACTTTGTTTGTTTGTTTGTTCGATCGAACCCTATCGATACCACAGGGCAGTGTTAGGGCCAGCTATATGTTCAGCCATGAAAGGCACACAAGATACCCGACATAAATGCAGGCACCCCGACCACCAAACATGATTGAACACAGAGCCTGAAATTCTATGGATCAAAGGATCTCAGACAAGCAGGTGTCAGCCCACTGTCCACAACTGCGCAGTATTAATCAAAGACGCTAATAATAAAATCATTGTTGCCCTTGTGGGTACCCCCTCAGCAATTGATAACAACTGGGAGGTTCTATCACTCTGGACAGAATATTAACTGCTGTGGGTCCTATCACCCCCTCCCCCACCCACACCCTTGGGCTCACGGGGCTGGTGCTTAACCCTGAAGTGGACACGTGACAAATCGTCGCATTATGGTTAGGACGCTGGTCTATGGCAGTTTACTTTCTCAACTTTCAGTTGAAAATTGATTCCCATTTCTAGACCTGGGTCGAGTAAGGCAGCTGGAATTATATTTATTGCCCAAGGGAACAACTTTATGTACTGAAATGGACTCGAAACTACTCCATCAAGACTGTTACTGCGTTGGAAACGTTACTTTTAACATTGCCTCCTTTTCTCCATTTATTCATTCTTCGCAGAGACTATAACGCCAACGGCAGAGGCTACCCAAATGACATTGCTGTTCTCACCCTATCGGGAAGCGCCACCCTGAACAATTATGTCAACACCGTAGCCATAGCACCGAAAGGCTCTAGCTTCGCTGACGAACAATGCATCATTTCCGGTTGGGGCAAACTCTCAGGTTCCGGTAGCTCTGCCATCACCCTCAAACAGGTAGGTAGTCATGGTTAATAGACTTTTAAAAATTCACTTTGGAGCAAAAAATACGAACAATAACAATAACAATACCAAGAACAAGAACAAGAATAAGAATAAGAACAAGAATTATAGTGTTCTCGATAGATTGGCACAGGATATAAACATACTTTTTCAAATATTTCGTAATTTTCCGATTTCCGAAGAAACTTAAGGTCGTCAATGGAAAAACCTACCTGGAAATGGTCTGAATCTTTTAGCTCATGCAATATGAACTAATATCATAGTCTGTGTTTAGTCATACAGACACCGTCCTGGGGTACTTGTTTCCACATGCGCGGCCATGATGTACAATATTTATGACTGGACTGTCTTGATATCGATGAAGTACAGCAGACAGACACATAATAATATTATTATTATTATTAATAATAATAATAATAATAATAATAATAATAATAATGCATAGCATTTCTATAGCGCATGATTCATGACTAGGTCATGCTCTATGCACTTTACAGTAACATCATTAGGAGACATA
>JARBEQ010286437.1:3609-17856 GCA_030265355.1 Tritonia tetraquetra
GTGAGGTGAGAATTCAGTGAGGTGAGAATTCAGTGAGGTGAGAATTCAGTGAGGTGAGAATTCAGTGAGGTGAGAATTCAGTGAGGTGAGAATAAAACTTGCCGTTCAGATTTGTCCGTTTTGTCTTACATTGTTTTGTTGTTTTCTCTAGATTCGTGCCGATTATCCTGAGGAGAGTCTGGTCAAAGTGTACACATTCAATTCGGACAGGAAGTCTATGAGCACAGTCATCAAGGTGAAGGACAACGGTGAAGATTTGCACAGGTTTTTCTGTAAGGGTGCTTCTGAGGTGGTAATCAAAAAGTGAGTTGGAAGGATTTATGTGTAATGTGATGTTTTAAAGATTGGACATTACTTTATTACTTTATGGTTAATGAATATACTTTGATTTTGACATCATGTTTTGGAGAGAAAGAACAACAGAGCTATTCAATTAATGTGGGGTTTTTTTGTTGTTGTTTTTTTGTTAGCAGATTAATCAGACACAGTGTTTATGCTCTGTGTTTTGGAACTGAAATTGTGTCATCCTTTGTAAAATGAGACATTTTCCATGATAGCTTTGCTGATGTGTGAGCTTTCTGATCAAAATTATTTATTGAAAATTGTTTGTGCTTTGCCTCGCCAGGTGTGACTTTATCCTGGACAGCAGCGGCAATGCTATAGCTTTCCCCAAAGACCAACAGGACAAAGTGATCAAGGAGGTGATAGAGCCCATGGCTAGTGATGGGCTTCGTACTATATGCTTGGCATACAAGGATTTCGTTACTGGTAAGGAGGTCCCATCAACAGGATCGGGAGCATTCTACTTCAAACAAGGATGAGGGTCTTTAAAAAGTTTGGGGTGTTGTTTTTTTTTATTTGCTTATAATTGTTTTTGTATATTTTTTTCTTTGTAATTTTTTTTTCTTCAAAAGTTAAGATATTACGCATTGCAAAGTTTGCTAATGCTCTGCAACCTTTATGTAGATATAGTCCATGGTAGTGAAATGTATTCTTATACTCCTGAAAACATTTGAATATTTTTCTAAAGGATTATGAAATTTGAATGTGTCACCATCATCATCATCATCATCATCATCATCATCATCATCATCATCATCATCATCATGTGTCCCGCTGCTTGGCATTAATGATCATTGGTCTCTGTTCCTCACGGTGAATAGTCTGTTTCATCACATCTCAATGTAATTTTCCACTCTCGTCCACTTTGAAATATTTATTAGTTGTCACTAAGATAGATGTAAAGTGAATTGGTGTTTATTTCAGGAGATCAAGCCGAAAACGAAGGCTCTATGAACGGAATTGATTGGGATGACGATCAGAAGATCATGGCTGGCCTTACATGTGTGTGCATTACTGGTATCGAAGATCCTGTCAGGCAAGAGGTGAGATTAAACCTTTCTTCTTTCTTATCCAGTTCCCTTTTACCATTACAGTGTAGGGCCAGCACTATGAGGCTGGATTTCTGTGGATTGAGATATTAAGCCAAGCAGGTGATCCACACACTGTGACCTTTGTGGTGGGAATTAATTTTGCTCGTACAGTGGCCTTGCGGCCTACTCTTATCAATTTTCAACTGCCATGGGTAATGTGCAATGTCCACACAGGACCTCCAGTATCCTATCCAGGAAGTGACAAATTGTAGCTTATCTGCTTCGCGCTACACTGACCCCAGGGATAGCACGAGCCATATACAAGACAATCCATATACATAAGTGAAACAGGAATTGCTTAAAAAAGAACAAATCCATGACTTTTTTCTCTACGTTCTTATACATTTCTGCAGCCATTTCAATCAAAATGAGCTCGGAGAGTATTTGAGTTATTTTTCCATTTTGAAATAAATTTCTTCATGTAAATATTTGTAAAATTAATTCAAATGATATAATTTAACAAATACATTCATTGTTTCACGAATATTTTGTTGTTTGTTTTTGTCTCAGGTACCGGAAGCCATCCGTAAATGTCAGCGTGCCGGCATCATGGTGCGTATGGTGACTGGTGACAATGTGAACACTGCCCGAAGCATCGCCTCCAAGTGTGGCATCCTGAAACCAGGGGACGGTGGCTTGGTCCTCGAAGGCAAAGAGTTTAACAAGCGGATTCGGGATTCCAATGGAGAGGTGAGAGAGTCTATACTTGGAGCAATCTGCTTCTAGTTGTAATATGAATTTCATTATTTGTTGTTGTTGATGTGGAGTTGATCACGCAATTGTCTCAAGTCCTTGAATTTAAAGCATTTCTTGCTGTCCGGGGTGTATCAAAGGGAATTAATGGAAAGAGTTTTTTACTGATGACCAGTGCTTTTGGAAATTGCAGGTAGGGGGAAATCTTCTCAATATCTACACACAAAGTTCATCATATATAGATTTAGTTACCTCCCCTTTGTTATGCAGGGAAGATTTTGTGTATTTTCTTGTCTCTCGATGGTTTCAAATATGCCGCTGACACCTTGTGCATTGCTAGACCATTCCTGGCACGGTTCATTAATACCATTCCTGGCACGGTTCATTAATACCATTCCTGGCACGGTTCATTAATGCCATTCCTGGCACGGTTCACATTAATGCCATTCCTGGCACGGTTCACATTAATGCCATTCCTGGCACGGTTCATTAATACCATTCCTGGCACGGTTCATTAATGCCATTCCTGGCACGGTTCACATTAATACCATTCCTGGCACGGTTCATTAATGCCATTCCTGGCACGGTTCACATTAATGCAGTGTTTTGTAATAATGACCCCTACAATGATAAAAGCAAATTCTCCGACTTAAGAACCACTTTATTAGAAGTGGTCGTATATGAATAGCATAGGATAAATGGAGCACTGTTTGATCATCCTTTTAGTTGTAAACTTGTTACAGATGAAAATGAAGTATACAAACAATGCAATATTTATCACATTATGACATTTAATGCTTTTGTGTAAACATCATTTTGTTTACTTTCACTTTACTTCATTTTAGTATCGTCATATTTTAATGTCCTTCACTTTGTAAATCCATGTAATGACACGTCTGTACAACAAATTTCCTGAAGGATGAATGAAGTATTATTATTTTTATTGTTTAATCAAGTCACTTTTACATCATAATTTTAATGATAACTGGTTCAGCACATATGGTTTCACTTTGTTTTCTTGTTCTCTAAGACGTGAACTACTGAACTGCGATAAAGACTTTTTATTTTTATTTTTTATTCAGGTGAGTCAACCTCTGATAGACCAGGTATGGCAAGACCTGAGAGTACTGGCTCGTTCCTCTCCCCAAGACAAGTTCACCTTGGTCAAGGGCATCATCGACAGCAAGGCTGGTCCTACACGACAGGTGGTGGCTGTGACCGGGGATGGAACCAATGACGGACCTGCCCTCAAGAAAGCTGATGTTGGATTTGCCATGGTAAGAGATTGATGATAAAGTGCCTTGGCAATGGAATTTAAATTATATTAATGTTGGTTTGATAGCCGCAGCTAAACTAGATATAATGCTTTTTTAATTTTGTGAATTCATCCACAAATAAAAAGGTTAAAAGTTATGCAATTTGAAAGACTACTCTCAAAGAGCGAAATACTCTGAAAATCCCTTTTTTTAACAAAACCATTCATATTTCTATTGGTTATTAGAAAATATGAATGTAAAGGTAGAAAATTGATAGAGATCACCTTTTGGGGAAAACATTGGACTTTTTACAGAGAAACAGGGTGAGTCTATGTAAATCTTCAAAACAGGGCCCAAAGAATGTTGTTTGACGCCCCATCGAATTTAGATAAATTCTTTTATATATATCTTGACATTCTATTTTCAATTTTTCACCAACAGACACGTCATATAAGATTGGCTGGCAGACATATCGTATAATAGTTAACTTACCGGGAGAAATATTAACGGTGTGAGAGTTCAAAGGTAGCAAGTACAGGATTGTCGCAGTGTGAAAATAGTGTCTAGGCATTGACCCATTTTTCATTCGAAATGCCATTGCTAATCTATATGATTTAACATATACAATTAATGCATGTATTCATATTTTTCCTCCTTTTTACTTGTACAGGGTATTTCTGGCACAGACGTGGCCAAGGAAGCTTCCGACATCATCCTGACAGATGACAATTTTACGTCCATTGTGAAGGCCGTCATGTGGGGACGTAATGTTTATGACAGCATCGCCAAATTCCTTCAGTTTCAACTGACTGTCAATGTGGTGGCTGTCCTTGTTGCATTCTTTGGCGCCTGTATTATCAACGTTAGTGTTTGGCTCTCATCTTTACTTTTTTTAGTTAGAGCTGTGTACAGAAAGTGCTATATTTGATTTGTCCATTTCATCGTATAGGAGAAAATGTAGAAAGATCAAAATGGCCTCTAAGTTATTAACATTTCTTTCTCAATTGTTGATTGTTACTCTTATATAGTTATACACATATGACCGTATGTCTGTGTTTGTGTTATATGAGGACAGTCCCTTGTTATACATATGACCATATGTCTGTGTTTGTGTTATTCCACGACAATCCCTTGTTATACATATATGACCATATGTCTGTGTTTGTGTTATTCAACGACAATCCCTTGTTATACACATATAACCGTATGTCTGTTTTTGTGTTATTCCAGGACAGTCCCTTGTTATACATAAGACCATATGTCTGTTATACACAGTCCCTTGTTATAGACATACATATAACCGTATGTCTGTGTTTGTGTTATTCCAGGACAGTCCGTTGAAAGCCATCCAGATGTTGTGGGTCAATCTGATTATGGACACACTTGCCTCCCTTGCTCTGGCCACAGAGCTGCCGACAGACGAGTTGCTGCTGCGTAAACCATACGGCCGAACAACACCTCTAGTTTCCATAACCATGAGCAAAAACATCATGTTTCATGCCGTCTACCAGTTGATAGTCATCGCTGTCATGCTGTTCAGTGGTCAGTTGGATTTGCTCACTCTTTTTTTTAACACGAATAAAGATGATTGATATTTGTTTTTATCAAGTTCGAAAAGTTGGAAAAGAAACTCCATTTCCATCGCCACATTTGACCCAGGTGTAGAAGTGGGTACCAATTCTAAACTAACTTGCAATAAACCAATCAAGAGAAAGATGTAATTGATTTAGAAAAAAAAAATTTACTTTACAATTGTTTTATAGGTCATTAGCTCAATGTCTATTCAGGGAGTGTCGTAGCCTAGCGGGAACGCATTTCCTTCATGAGGACTTAGACTCGAGTCCGGGCAGCAACGCGAGAAGTTGTCAAATTTTTAATGTCCATAAATGATGTCACGGAACATGTTTGAATTCACGTTATGTTTTTATTCGCATTTGTTTCCCGTTCTCAGGACCTGAATTGTTGGGCATTGATAACGGTATACAGGATGTAGAAAATGTTCATGCACCGCCCACAGTTCATTTCACCATGATCTTCAACACCTTTGTCATGATGACCCTCTTCAACGAAATCAATGCTCGTAAAATCCATAACCAACACAACATTATAGAAGGCATTGCTCGCAACCCCATTTTCCTTGGCATCTGGATTGGCACACTCATAGCACAGGTAGGACCTAATGGCTTCTGGAACTTGCATGGAATAGATCATTTCTTTACCGTAGTACTTTAGAAGCTATTCAAGAGGGGTTGTTGGGGTATTTGGGTTTTTTGGCTTTATAGCAATCACTTTATAAGATACTGTCATAAGATTTGGTCTCTTTATATGATGGAGATAATCAGCAACAAAGACTGAACTAGTGCCTCAGGCGTTGTTAGAAACGTCAATCTCCAAAAATGGGAAATAAGACTAAAACGCATAAGGTTATATTGCTTTTAATCTTGAAGGGTTAAATAGGCATTGCTGTTTCATCGTCCATTTGAATTTTAGAAAGAGCCAACAACAACAAAATTCCATGCACCCCAATCAAGGATTGACACCCATCTACCCATCTTTTCTCCTTCTTACCATCACCAATCTGTCACTGGAATAGCCTTCCTCAAGAAACTACTGAAGTAAACATGACCACCAATCTCCCTCATTCCAATATCCCTCATCAATCTCCCTCCCCCCATTCCAATCTCCCTCAATTCCATTCCTCGCAGGCCATCATTGTGGAGTTTGGAGGAGTGGCCTTCCATACAACAAGTCTGGATGCTTCCCAGTGGCTCTGGTGTCTCTTCCTTGGAGTGGGAACACTGCTATGGGGACAGGTGGGTTCATGCCTTTTGGGGTTTATTATTAACCCCTTCATGGTGGGGTTTGGTTTGCACAGAACAACCAAAGTATCTAACAGCCGATGGGACAGTAATTAGACATTCATAGAGGGAGGGAAGAGTTCTATTAAATCATTTGTGAAACCAAAATCCATATTTTCTTGGTATATTTCATGTCAAGCGATTTAGGGGATGATACTTGAAGATTATATCGTTTCTTTAACAGTCAATAGCTCAGTAATTGGACATTCACATAGGGAGGGAAGAGTTCTATTAAATCATTTGTGAAACCAAAATCTATATTTTCTTGGTATATTTCATGTCAAGCGATTTAGGTGATGATACTTGAAGATTGTGTCATTTGTCTGATTTTCACTTATTAATTAAGAGTTTTCTCTCATTTTTCCTGGTTTGATGTTGTAGCTGGTGACAATGATCCCAGACTCGTACATGCCCACTCCCAAATTGTGTAAGAAGTTCAAGAAGACTGAGGATGAAGACCGTGAAGATGAGCTGGAAGAGGAAGATCCTGTCAGTGGCCGGGGTCAGATCCTTTGGGTGCGCGGCTTGACCCGCTTGCAGCAACAGGTAGGGGCTGGATTGCTGTTGTGGCTTTGGACGTGGCTTTTCTTGTCTCCCCTTATTAGTTGTATTACCAAACTATTGCCCTTCGACAGTATTTTACAATCTTTTTCATTCTGTTTTATTTATTTTCATTTTTATTTTCTGACTTAAGATTTTTAAAGACTTTGGTATTATTATTATTGTTATGGTTATTATTATCATTGTTATTGTTATTTTCGTTATCATCCCTTTATTTGTTATTTTCATATTCAGAAAGATATACCCCCTTTTTTTCTTGTATTTTTAAAATCTGATGTCAGTTGCAATTCCTCAGTGTTGAAGTAGGCATTTTCTTTTTATCTTTTGGTCGTGTTTGTGGCAAAGTAATGGTCTGTCAATTCCTCGGTAGATCTGGTATCCTAGGCATCTTTCATGTTTCTTTCTCTTCATTTCTTCTATACCAATTTTTATTCATTTTTTAAACTCCCTTTTCTCAAAATAATTTTTTCGATAAAATTTGTCGTTTTAAGAATTTAAAAACAATTTTAAAAGAATTTATAAATAATTTTTTACCCAAAAATGTATATAATTTAATTTTTTTTTAATTTTGGAACGATTACAACTTTGAATTTTACAGTTTGTGGTTTGTGTACAGTATCGTTAATTTCTTTCCTTTTATTTGTGTATGTGTCTGAAAAAAAAGGTGCTTCTTCAATTATTCTACCTCATAAAGAGAAATATTTCAAACATATGTTATTTCTCAAGTTATACAAATCATCTTCAAGTGGTATCAAAAATCTGTTGACGTTGATATGGAATAGTTGATAGCCTTTCTTTTTTCTCCACTTCCTCTGGTCATCACCCAGTTGCTTCTGAACTTTTGTTTTTAAACATTTGTATTGAGTCCAGGGTTCCAAAATTTCTTGTCAGGTTGATCTTGTAGATAATTTGTCAGTCTCTCGGGATTTAGTTGGGGTATTTTTATTCAATTTTTTACATTTTTTGCCAAAATAGCATGTTCCAAATTGCATTGTGGACAATTACCATGTTCTCAAAAGTGTTGGACTGAAACAAATTTATTTTGTATCATTTTGAGGACTGCAGAATTGTGGGTTGTTTTCAGAAATTTCAGTTTATTTTTCTTTAACTTATTTAGCCGACATTGGCGCAGTTTGCATGAACTTTTCAGAATGAACTGAGGGATTAATTTTTTCTGTTCCCAGCAATGTCACGAGATGATTGCATTGTCCTTTTTAACAAAAATATTTATTGAGTTTTAGAGAAAGTTGTGAGCATCACATTGCACTTTGATATTTGCAACCTGAGACTAACACAGTGGATTAGTTTGCGACTTGAAAGTCTTTTTTAATCAACTTTTTTTGTGAATGCACCTTGACGTGTGATTCAGTGTGTGTAATAATGTGCATCATTTGGAAAATGATCCGACCTGCTGTGAAAAGACAAAGTCTGTTTTCAATGTGGAGTTGACAGTACAAAAATCCCTTTCTCATTTTTTGGAGAATGTCAAGTTTTGGTCAATATCATTGTCATTGTATCAATTTGATTTGTCATCGTCATCGTCATCGTCATCGTCATCATCATCGTCATCATCATCGTCATCATCATCATTCTCATCATGACAGAGTAAAGAGGAAGAGTGTGCTATAGGTAGTGTAAATACAATGCCTCTCGTAACTCTTTTCATAAAAGAAAATGGAAAGTTGCCAATGCTTTTTTACAGAACATTCTATTTTGTAATTTGATTTTTTTTTTTCGCTTTCTCTTTATTTATCTCTCTATTTCCCACAAAGTTAAGCAATCAAGTTGTTCAGATTTTAAATTTATCTTTTCTTCTTTGCAAACAGTTTTTCATTTCCTCTGTTGTGGTGTAGTTTTATCTATTAGAGTAGTGAGTGGGTTCCTCCACTCATCACAAATGAATTGGATACGGTGATTTCTCTTTACAATTTTTTACATTTGATCATTATGGTCTTCTTCGTGTTACCATTCCACACATGACCATGTACCATTTTTTATTTTATTTCCCTCATAGTCATTTTATTGGGGGTTGGGTTTTGTTTTGATTGGTTTTGTTTGGTTTTTTTGTAGTTCTTTTTTTTTTTTTTTTTTTTTTATTAATAACTGGTATGATTATGATTTACATTCTGATTATCAATTATCTTGTTTATCAACAGAAATTTTAAGTCCCCAGTGATGATTTTATGTTTACATTACGTAGAGGTCCCTTTCTGTTCCCGTACTCTTGAAATGAATGCAGCACCTGATTTTTCAGCTCTTTCTTCTTCTTAAAAGCAGGAGACAAGAGTAGACTTGCATCACACACGTCCCAGACTTCAGATTGTGTAGCCAGCATGGATGGTGTTTAATATGTAGTCTATCTTTCTCTCTATCTATCTCTCCCATTGATCTCTCTTTCATTCTGTTTATTCTCTACATCTGTGCCTCTCTCTTTGTCTCTTTCTCTCTGTGTCTCTGACTCTCTCTCTCTCTCTTCCTCTCTCTCTCTCACTCTTGCACACACTTCTGCACACCCACAAAACCAACCTTGAAACCCATCTGTATGTCCTTGAAACCCATCTGTATGTCCTTGAACCCATCTGTATGTAACCCCCGTCTGATCTCTCCTAGCCATTCCTATGATAATTAGTAGATACGCATTTTTTTCTCCTTGTTTTGTACCCACACCATTCTCATTCTCCCTTCCCTAATTGAATCATACTCAAACCTCCGTCCTTAATAATGGTTTTCTAGTTATCTCCCTTTAACATGTGTAATATTATGTCATCCAATATCACCTAAAGTTTTCTCTTTCGTTTTTGTTTTGGGTTTTGAATTTACTTTCTTATGTTTTGTCTTTGTTTTATTTTTTGTTTTGTTTCCAAAAATAAAGTCTTCCTTGTTTTTAGATTTCAATAAATACCTATCTCGTTCACTCTGCCCTTTCCTTCTTTATGATGATTAATAAGCTTTGGTTTTTTTATAATCACATTGTTCCTCTTTCAAACTCAACTTTTTCTTCTTTCAACTTTGATAATTAACCATCTTAGGAAGGTAAAAGTTTGAAACGAAGCCTGTGTGATTTATTTGTTTCTCTTTTCTTTCTCTTAGACGTTCTGCCCCCTGTTTGAGACTAGAATTCCTAAGGATTCCCAATTACACCTGCCTTTCTTTGTACTGGACTTTTCATCGAGCCTTCTATTTTCTTGTGTTTTTTTAAAGTTTGGTGTCTTTCTCTACGATTGTTGGTAGTTCCTTTGTGTGTTATCCATTGAGGTTGACCTCCCTTGTTTTAACCCCTTTGAAGTGTGTATTTCATGTCCTCCCTCTTCTTGTCCTTGATAACAGGTGTCCAATTTTTAGAACATTTTTTAGAGAATATGAACAATGAATCACTTAAAGCAATCGAACAATGAATCACTTGAAACAATCAGGTCCCAGTTGTGATCAAAGACAAGACATGTAGGTATTGACTGAGGTTCACCCAGTCGGACAGGGTTTTCATATGTCATCAAATAAACACATAGCTGAGTGGTGAGATCAAACCAAGGAAATAGAACAGTGATTTTTACCTTTAAATTTAATTATTCATCATATGAAGGTGTTGATGATGTCCCCAATTTTCTGCTCACGAGAAGTTGAAAATCAAAACAATAAAAAAAGCAAATCATGTTTTAACTTTTACCACATGCATAACAAAAATGCTGAGTTCTCCTATTTCTCACTCTGATTCTTTGAACTCAATCTGTCTTCTTACTATTCCCAAACACGATGATGAGTTGTATCAGTCCTACCATAACGATTAGAATTGATCAGTGTGCAATATCTATTTTCCTTCTCATCTCCACCAGTGTTGTTCTGTACCGTTTGTCTGTTTGTCATAGTAGATTTGAGTGATGACTGCCGACAGTTATAGATGTTGATTTCTTCCCTCGTTTTCATCAGATTTCTTTTTATTCACTATCCAGTATCATATATTCAACACTATCCAGTATCATCTATTCAACTTTAAATCTTCACTCTTTCCATATATCTCTTCTTCTTTTTTCTCTCACTCTCCATCTATCACATCATAATTTTTTCTCTTCTCCATCTCTCTCTTTCTTCCTTCAGTTATATATTTTTCTGGTTCTCCATCTCTGTTTTTGATCTTACTCGTCTCTCACTTTACCATTTTTGTTTCCTTGTTGTTATAAAAAAGACAAAAACACAATTATACACCTTTTCTTGGCCTCACTGCACCAGCCTTTGTATTCACCTCATTCATTTCTTGTAGTGGCAGTAGTAGTAGTGGTAGAACCAACTGCAGCTTTTTGTGGTTTATTCATCATCACCAGGAGGCACAACTTCTTTGTGTTTTTCCAGCGTTGGCACTCCTAGTTGTTCTCCTGCTCACCCTCTTCTTTGATCATTTTCCCTCCTCCTCCTCCTCCTCCTCCTCCTCCTCCCAGTGTTTTTCACAAGAAAGGATGTCTGTGTCCCTCACACGATACAACTGTTGGTCGTGCTATGACTATGACTTGCTGTTCTCCGTGAAATGTTTCTTGTCTCAAGATTTTCACATGTGATTCAGAGTTTTCTCTTGTATTACTTAAAAATATGACTCTTCAGATTTAACGCATTATACCAGTGGCTGCTTCATTTGTGACTCATAATATGTTTAAGGAGAAACTTTGTGTAGCAGTTCTTTGTAACGATTCCTCCCATAGTTTTTGTTGTCTTAAATTGAGAGGGAATTTTTTGTTGCTGTTACAGGAATTTCGAGCAATCCTGCCATTAATGAAAGGCTGGCCCTTAGATATAGACGTTAGAATTGTAGTTAGCAGGGTCTATATGCCTTGAGATAGAATGGTGATCTGAGCAGGCAGTGTAAGGATGTTTCCATGCCATGATGGGTCATCTAAGACAGTTGTCCATAGTCTAGCAAGACCTAAATAACAAAGGGATTGCCATTTAGACGGGCTGATCTGTCTGTCTGTCTTATTATACTCTACAGTTTACTTTTGGTATTTATTATATTCTAATTAATGCTATTATGAATATATTATAATTATTATTTTTGAATATACAGTCTTGATATTTTATTTTCTGTTTATCTTTTTTGTTTTGTACTTGATGCCATTGATCCTGGAGTTGTTGTTCGTGTCAGGTACTCATTCTTTGCATTAGTCTGAGAAGATAAGCAGTTTGTGTCCTCTGACATGACCCATCCATTCTTTTCCTCACCCCTCCCTTTACAGCTGCGAGTGATTCGAGCATTTCGCTCTATGCTGGAAGATCTGGAGGAGAAACGTAGCGTCCACAGCTTTCACAGTTTTCACAGTTTGCGCATGTCCAGAAGCCATCACGGTGCCCATCATCTGCAGGGCGACTCGGTCGCGGCGCGTTTTTCCGATTCGCGTTTCCTCAACACATTTTCCCCTCCGGCACACACTTTGCATGCAGCCAGAGGTGGCAGTGCCAAAGGATGCTCTCGTAACAACTCATCCTGCTCTGCCACCTCGTCTAACACTTACCCGAACCTCCAGCTGAAAAGTCAGTCGTACGAAAATGTGCCGCTAGTCAGTAAGCAGAGAACCAGTATCAATGCACCCACAAACCCTGTTTGTAAAGTGTCACCACCAAAGAAATCTAAGACATTGAGTAATTCAGATATAACTGGCCACACAGAGACAGCAATTTAACATCAAAACACCTGATCCACCCACCCCTAATATATTTTTATATTTGCTAAGACTGCCCAGATTCAATAATGATAGTTTTTTTTCCACTTCTTGTTATTGAATGGGCATCCGTTGTTCACTAGCAGTCAATGTTTTTACCACAATATTATTGTACATAAAATGTTCTCATCTACTTCAATCATGTTTAGAATAAGAAGCAAGTGTGTTACACATCTACTTCAATCATGTTTAGAATAAGAAGCAAGTGTGTTACACATCCCTCCAATGTTCCCCTCATGACTCTTCACTCAATTCCTCTTGTTGACCAAAGTTGTTTTTGTTCATTGTTCTTCCACTTCCTTATGGAAACACCTTGTCAGTTGTAAACAAACACGCAACTAAGAGCACAGTTTAACGGAGCATTGTCAATTAGTCAACAAACATGCAATTAAGAGCACTATTTAAGAGAAACATACACAACAGGCAATCTAGAGCACTATATGAGGAAATTTGTTAATTTGTAAACAAACTATTTGGTAGTGTTGGTTCTATTTCTGTCTTTGTCAAAAATTAGAAGAATATTGTCAATTGCTTGGTTTGATTCTCATGACCAATAACATCAATACCTTCAGGCGTACAGATCAATACCTCCAGGCGTACAGACATGCAGTTAGGTCATAGTATTACATAGTATCTGTTTGTCCCTTGTTACCTACCTTCTAAGGGACAGCTGCTCACATGCCTTGAGAATTCTGTTCAGAAACTTTCAGAAATTTCTCTCTGTTATTAATTTATTTGTTCATTCTCATAATATGTAACTTACGGATTGTCATGTGATTTGTTTGGGGTTTTTTAGGTGAAAATAATTTGTTAAATATATATGATTTTTTTTTTTAGAGGATAAAAAGAAAGAAGAGATTCAGACTGCAATGTGATAAATTTTGCTTTGTGTTGTTTGTCAAATGCCACTGATCATACCATAGATACAGCACAACCTACAAAGTCTTGAATTTAGACTCTTCTCAACCCTTTTCCATCCTGTCTGAATTGTTTTCTTTCTCTTGTGACTCCTTATACCGACCCTCCCATTACAGTAGATGTAGAAATGTTTGACCCTCGGCTTTATTTTATTCAGACTTTTCGGTTTTCCCCAATTGTTCCATTTCCCTTTAGCTGTCACCGTCTCCTCCAATAGAACTCTCAATTCTTTATCGATAGAAAGTAGAACATTTCTAATTAGCTGTGATTTGATTGTGTTTTTATTTCTACTCTCATCCTTCCCCATTTGTCTTTAGTATTTTCCATCTTTGTCTTGTTTTTGTTGTTTGTGAGTATGTTAGGGTTTCTTTGTTGTCCTTCTTGATGTGGAGGAAATTTCGTCCCTGTTACAGACCTGCGAACTCCTGTTTTTTAGTCAAATGGTCTGTTTTCACTGTTTTTATTGAATAGTCCTGATTTTTCACAGTGTTTCTTCTTTCTTTCTATTAATGTCAATGGGTTTTTTTACTAGATTGTCCTGTTTTTCCCTTTGGTTAAGTTTGCCAGGCCTGCTGCTGTTAGGATTTCTTTGTTCTTCTTGATGTGGAGGTAACTTTGTCCCTGTTACTTTTTTCACCCAAGAAAGAAAGAAATGAAAACTGGAAAAAGTATCTTGTCATGTCTTTTCTTTCTCTTCTTTTCGAAAATATCTTTCTAGCTCTCTTTATCTATCTCTCCTATCCTACTTTTCTGTCTGTCTCTCTCTCTCTCTCTCTCTGTCTCTCTCTCTCTCTCTCTCTCTCTCTCTCTCTCTCTCTCTCTCTCT